>SJYC01041400.1:0-22957 GCA_006408675.1 Madoqua kirkii | reverse complement strand
TTAACTTATATGCAGAGTACATCATCCACAATACCAGGCTAGATGAAACACAAGCTGGAATCAAAATTGCAGAGAGAAATATCAATAACCTCCAATATGCAGATAACACCACCCTTATGGCATAAAGTGAAGAGGAACTAAAGAGCCTCTTGATGAAAGTGAATAAGGAAAGTGAAAAAGCTGGTTTAAAACTCAACATTCTAAAAGCAAAAATTATGGGATCTAGTCCCATCACTTCATTGCAAATAAATGGGGAAATAGTGACAGAGTTTATATTTAGGAGCTCCAAGATCACTGCAGATGGTGACTGCAGCCATGAAATTAAAGATACTTGCTCCTTGCAAGAAAAAGCTAGGACTAACCTAGACAGCATATTAAAAAGCAGAGACATTACTTTGCCAACATAGGTCCATCTAGTCAAGGCTATAATTTTTCCAGTAGTCATGTATGGATGTAAGAATTGGACCATAAATAAAGTGGAGTGCCAGAAAATTGGTGTCTTTGAGTTGTGGTGTTGAAGAAGACTCTTGAGAGTCCCTTGGACTGCAAGGAGATCAAACCAGTCAATCCTAAAGGAAATCAGTCCTGAATATTCACTGGAAGGACTGAAGCTGAAATGCCAATACTTTGGCCACCTGATGTGAAGAACTGACTCCTTAGAAAAGACCCTGATACTGGGAAAGATTGAAGGTGGGAAGAGAAGGGGACAACAGAGGATAAGATGGTTGGATAGTATCACCGACTCAATGGACATGAGTTTGAGCAAACTCTGGGAGCTGGTGACTGACAGGGAAGCCTGGCGTGCTGCAGTCCATGGAGTCTTAAAGAGCTGGACATGATTGAGCGCCTAAACTGAACTGAGGGGAATGGGAGAGAATATTACCAGTTATAAGGGGAACTGACCTCAGGTTGGCTCTTTGGTTACCAGGTAAACCAGCAGAAGGGCACGTGTTCCTCACTGCTCTTTGGATAAGCTATCAGAGTGGGGACATTCTGATCTAAAGCTAGAACAATCATTAGCTGAAGCCTTGGCAAGTGTGTAAGAACATCAGTCATGAGAGTACAGTGTAGGTGAAACAGACACTGGTTGAGCAGGGGAGGCATGGAGAACAGCCATCTTGAGGGTACTGAACATACACCTTGAAATAAAAAAAAAGAAGAAGCTAAACTGAAAAACTTTGAGAAACCTATAGATAAGCCCCTGAGACACAGTTTAAATAGGCAAAGCATTTATCTCCCATTATCCACACATACATCCATGACTTATACAATCACTAATTGTTTCCCTAAATATTTTTGATCTGTGACCCACAAAGGACCACTAATTGGTCAGATTATGTTCATACTAAGGTGTACAAACTGGGTTTAGCTCTGAGCCCCCCACGGCTAGTGAGGGAGAAAAACATGGATATATATAAGCGTGGGAAACACTATTCCTTTGTGACCTTGGCAGATTTATTAAACCCCTGAATCTCAGTCTTTTTATCTGAATAATGCCAATAAAACTACCTATAGGCATCTAGCACCATGATTGACAAGAGGTCATTTCCAGATGAATATTAGCCCACATCCTTTGCTCTTCATCATCATCATGCTGACACATGTTTAGACTTTACGTGTGTCAGGCACGAAGCCAAAGGGCTTTACCCAGATTATCTCATCAAACTCTCATAATCATAGTCCAGCAGAGTTACTGGCCTTTGATCACAGTTTGTAGATGAACAAATTAGGCCGCAGAGATGTTAAATAAACTTCCTCCAAGGTCACACAGCTAGTTGATGCTGGGATCTAATTTATAATTCAAATGGCTTTAGGGCCTGAGCTTCCGACTGTGGGACTCTTTCCTTTCGTCCCTAGGCCCTTCCTTCCTCTAGTTATTTTCAATATGACATTTATCACTCTAACTTTCATTGCTTGAAACTCAATGACCTGCAGCAAACATTATTCTAAGGAGCAATATTTGCACAATTTTCATATCTTAATGCAGCAACTTGAGCTTCCATAGAGATTTAAATCCCTAATGAAATTTCCTTGTCAAAATTCTTGCTGAAGGATCGTTTAATTTGCTGCTTATGATATCTTGGAATGACTCTATGCCCTGGAAATGAGTCCCTCCAACATCCTCCTCTGCTTTTCCTACTTTCTCTCTTTCCTTCTCTCTTTTCTTTCTTCTTTCTCCAATTTTTAAAATCTTTATTATTTTTGTAAATTTAATACTTTATTCTATTTTACAATACTGTATTGGTTTTGCCATACATTGACATGAATCAGCCACAGGTGTACACGAGCTCCCAATGCCGAAGCCCCCTCCCACCTCCCACCCCACACCATCTCCCTGGATCATCCCGTACACCAGCCCCAAGCATCCTGTATACTGTATTGAACATAGACTGGCGCTTCATTTCTTATATGATAGTATACATACATGCTCCATTTAGTGAAATCCCAAGAGACAGGGAGTAGAAGTCTCTGCTCTATTATTCTCCCCCAGGCAATGCAGATGATCAGAAGTGTGTTCTTTTGTCAATTAATTTTAACCAATAATAATACCTCAAGTTGCATGCATTTAGGAAACAAAGCCAGGATGTCACTCTGAACAACTCAACAGCTAATAGGACCAGTGGCCTCAGCCTGGGTCCTCAGGCCTGTTAATCTAAACACTCCCGAAAACCCACAGTCAGCTCTACTCAGAAAGAGTATTGGTAGGGAGTTTCCCAAAGACACCCATACCCCATCCTCTTGCCTTTCAGGATTTCATGTAGTATATGGAAAAGTGTGCAGTGTGACAGCTACTAGATGGAAGGGCATAAGGAAAATTTCTCTGAATTAGCAGTGTAAAAGATCTTGATTTTAATCCTGTGACCATTTGTTCTTAGTAACGTGGCTTTGAGTAAATCACAGTGTATTGAATCACAGTTTCTTTATCTGTAGAAGAATCCTTCAGGTACCCTGGTTGAAAGAAGAAAACAACCCTCAGTATAGAGCAGACTGTCCTGCAAGCCAGTAAGAAGTGGGGTCGAATGCATAGCTGAAATAATCTGTACTGTATTCATTCACTCACTTACCCCTAAATAATTAAGCACATATGAAGTGCACCATGCTGTGGATTCAAATAGTAATAATTAAGAATCCTACTATCAATAAACTCATAGTTTAGAAAGCTGCATTTATTTAAATTGAATTACAGACTCCAAAGAATGTGCTGTGTATACTGTATTAATTTTTTAAAAATTCGCTCATTCACTCAAACTCTTACTGATAGTTTGGCATGGGGCAAGTTGCTTAACCTTGATGGGTTCTAGTTTTCTTCTTTATAAAATAAAATAGTAATTGTCTCTAATGCAGACAGCTTTTGTTGCATTAAATACAATCCATTCAGAGTAGTTTGTTCTTGACACATGGTGAAAGCTTAATGAATGTTGTCTAGTATCATCGTTATTTTTTATCTTCACGGTTATCATTGCATTTATAACTACATGGTGTTACTGCATGAAACATTATCTGACCTCAACTATCTTCAGTTGCAGAGAAGCAAGAAAAAATTGTACAATGTTGCATTAAATACAATCCATTCAGAGTAGTTTGTTCTTGACACATGGTGAAAGCTTAATGCATGTTGTCTAGTATCATCGTTATTTTTTATCTTCACGGTTATCATTGCATTTATAACTACATGGTGTTGCTGCATGAAACATTATCTGACCTCAACTATCTTCAGTTGCAGAGAAGCAAGAAAAAATTGTACAAACAAATGCAAATAAGGAAACACATTAAAATACAAAATAGTTGAAGGAACATTTGTCAAAATGGGGGACAATAAAAATTCACCTAAAGTGGAAGGAAAGGCATGGGTTGTTCAGGAAAGGCTTACCTAGGCAATGTAGTGAGTTTTTCATATGTAGTTCTGTGGCTGTGTACTATTGCACATGCTGAACACTGCCCAACATGACAAGTATCAATCATATTAAAGTGTGAAGGATTCTCTATAGAGGTGCTCTACATGGCCTTGTGTAGGAAATTTCCATTAATAAGTTATATGGAGAAAGAGATGATTCTTGAAGGTACAAAGCATAAACTAATAACCACTTGCCCTTGGTCCATTAATTCTTACTAATGAGAGAGGATGTCTTCCTTACTGAAATCTACTCAGAATACTTAAGTTCTTACATTACTCTGTCCTCCAAGTAGTTGCAAAAACATTGCTAGTAGGATATATTAATGTGTAAAATTTACATATTATTTTTTTCTGGCTTTGAAAGAAGTGTAACAGAATTAATCAGATTTTGACCATGCCTCTTTGAATCTTACAAAGTCCATCAATTCTATCAGCTCTATTTTGTTTTTAGATATTCAATCAAGATATTTCTGTTTTCCTAATTTTTCTTATCAATATTTTTGTTTTCCTAATTTTTTACAATACATACTAACAATAATTATGTGAAAGAATGATAGTAATAAACACTTTTTGATGTGTCTACATGCCAGACACTGTTCAAAACATTTTTCAGATAATCCTCATATATGTATGGATATATATATATATGACTCACTCCTGGGCATATATTTGTCTCTATATTATATATATATTTCTTCTTTTCCAGTTTATTTCCCCATATAGGTTATTACATAATATTAATTGGGCTTCCCAGGTAGCTCAGTGGTAAAAATCTGCCTGCCAATGTAGGAGCCACAGGAGATGCTGGTTTGATCCCTGGGCTGGGAAGGTCCCCTAGAGGAGGAAATGGCAACCTACTCCCATATTCTTGCCTAGAGAATCCCATGGACTCAGGAGCCTGGTGGGCTATGACATATGTGTACAGAATATTGATAATGTTCCCTATGCTATACAGTGGGTCATTATTATATTTTTTTATATATAAAGGAAATGGCAACCCACTCCAGTATTCTTGCCTGGAGAATCCCTGGGACAGAGGAGCCTGGTGGGCTGCCTTCTATGGGGTCACACAGAGTGGGAAATGACTGACATGACTTAGCAGCAGCAGCATAAATATGTTAATTGCAATCTTCTAATTTATCGCTTCTCCGCCATTTCCCGTGAAATGGCAACCCACTCCAGTGTTCTTGCCTGGAGAATCCCAGGGACTGGGGAGCCTGGTGGGCTGCCGTCTATGGGGTCACACAGAGTCAGACATGACTGAAGTGACTTAGCAGCAGCAGCAGCAGCAGCAGATTTTTTATATATAAAGGAAATGGCAACCCACTCCAGTATTCTTGCCTGGAGAATCCCTGGGACAGAGGAGCCTGGTGGGCTGCCTTCTATGGGGTCACACAGAGTGGGAAATGACTGACATGACTTAGCAGCAGCAGCATAAATATGTTAATTGCAATCTTCTAATTTATCACTTCTCCGCCATTTCCCGTGAAATGGCAACCCACTCCAGTGTTCTTGCCTGGAGAATCCCAGGGACTGGGGAGCCTGGTGGGCTGCCGTCTATGGGGTCACACAGAGTCAGACATGACTGAAGTGACTTAGCAGCAGCAGCAGCAGCAGCAGACATAAGTTTGATTTGGAGATCTCTGAGTCTGTTTCTGTTTTGTAAACAAGTGCATGTGCATCATTTTATTAGATTCCATATATAAGTGATATCATATGGCCTTTGACTTTCTCTGTGTGACTTATTTACTCAGTGTGACACACTCTAGGTGTGCCCATGTGCTGCAAATGGCACCATTTTGTTCTTTTTTATGGCTGAGTAATATTCCATTGTATATATGCACCACATCTTCTTTATCCATTCCTCTGTCAATAGACATTTACTTTGCTTCCATGTTCCAGCTATTGTAAATATTGCCGCAGTGAATATTGGGATGCATGTGAATGTTTGAATTATATTTTCTCCAAGTATATGTCCAGGAGTGGGCTTGCTGGATCATGTGGCAGTTCTGTATTTAGCTTTTTACAGAACTTCCATACTCTTCTCCGTATTGGTTGTACCAATTTATATTCTCACCAACAGTGTAGGAGGGTTCATTTTTTCTCCACACTGTCTCCAACATTTACTGTTTGTAGATTTTTTAAATAATGGCCATTCTGACCAGCGTGAAGTGATATACTTACTGTAGTTTTGATTTGCCCTTCTCTAGTAGTTAGTGACGTTGAACATCTTTTCATCTGTTTTTTGGCCATCTGGATGTCATCTTTGGAGAAATGTATATTTAGATCTTCTGCTCATCTTTGATTGTTTCTTTTAGTTGGAAGATAATTACTTAACAATATTGTGATGGCTTTTTACCATAATCAACATGAATCCGCCATATGTACGCATGTGTCCCCTCCTTCTTGAGCATCATCCAGCCGCCCTCCCCACCCCCTCTCTCTAGGTTGTCACAGAGTTCCTTGCTTCATACATCAAACTCTTACTAGCTATTTTACATATGCTAATGTATGTGTTTCCTGTGCTATTCTCTAAAATTATCTCACCCTTTCTTTCCCCCACTGTGTCCAAAAGTCTGTTCTTTATGTCTGTGTGCGTTTGCTGCCCTGTACACAGGATCATTAGTACCATCTTTCTATATTCTATATGTATGCATTAGTATGTTATATTTATCTTTGTCTTTATGACTTACTTCACTCTGTATAATAGGTTCTGGGTTCCTCCACCTCACTGGAACTGATTCAAATGTGTTCCTTTTTGTAGCTGAGTAACAATCCATTGGGTATCCGTACCACAGCTTTCTTACCTATTCATCTGTCGATGGACATCTAGATCGCTTCCATGTCCTAGCTATTGCAAATAGTGCTGCAATGAACACTGAGGTACAAGTGTCTTTTTCAGTTGTGATTTCCTCAGGGTATATACCCAAAAGTGGGATTGCTGGGTTGAATGGTAGTTTTATTCCTAGTTTTAAAGGAATCTCCATACTCTTCTGCAGAGTGGTTGTATCAATTTGCATTCCCACCAACAGTGTAAGAGGGTTTCATTTTCTCTACACCCTCTCTAGTATTTACTGTTTGTAGACTTTTTGATGATGGGCATTACGATCAGTGTGAGATGAGACCTCATTGTAGTTTTGATTTGCATTTCTATAATAATGAGCAATGTTGAACATCTTTACTTGTGTTTATTAGCCATCTTTTGTCTTCTTTAGAGAACTGTCTGTTTAGATCTTCTGCCCACTTCTTGATTTGTTTGTTTGTTTTCCTGGTATTGAGCTGCATGATCTGCTTGTATAGTTTGGAGATTAATTCTTTGTCAGTTGTTTTGTTTGCTGTTATTTTCTCCCATTCTACAGATTGTCTTTTCACCTTGCTTGTAGTTTCCTTCATTGTGCAAAAGCTTTTATGTTTAATGAGGTCCCATTTGTTTATTTCATTTTTATTTCCCTTACTCTAGGAGGTGGGTCACAGGGGATTTTGTTGCAGTTGATGTCAGTGTTCTGCCTATGTTTTCCTCTAAGAGTTTTATAGTTTCTGGTCTTACGTTTAGGTCTTTAGTCCATTTCGAGTTTATTTTCTGTATGGAGTTAGAAAGTGTTCTAATGTCATTCTGCTACATGTAGTTGACTACTTTTCACAGCACCACATGTTGAGACTGTCTTTACCGCATTTTATCTTTTTGCTTCATTTGTCAAAGATAAGGTGCCCATAGATGCATGGATTTATCACCATGTTTTCTATCTGTTCCATTGGTATACATTTCTGATTCTTTGCCAGTACTATACTGTTTATACACACACACACACTTACACACATACATATATTGAACTGTTTATATGTTCTGGAGATTAACCCCTTACTATTCATATTGTTTGCAAATATTTTCTCCCATTCCGTGGATTGTCTTTTTGGTTTATGCTTTCCTTTGCTGTTCAAAAGCTTTTAAATTTAATTAAGTCCTTTTTCTTTCTTTTTCTTTTCATTATTCCAGGAGGTGGATTTAAAAAGATACTGCTATTATTTATATCAGGGAATGTTATGCTGATTTTGTGCTAAGAGTTTATAGTCTATGTCCTTACACCTAAGCTTTTAATGCTCCATTCTGGAGGCAAAGAGGCCTCCACGCTGCCCACACCGACCTCTCTGAGTAGGAAACCCTGGCAGTGCTCTCATTCACGGCCTCCGGGCACCTACACCCGTGGTTGGTGTGAACCAGCAGACGAGCAGCCTGTAGGATGATCTGCTCTGGGAGGCTTCAGCTCAGAAAGGGTGTTCTGATTCCACCGTTTTCCATTCTCTTTGGTTTAAGGAATTTTAATATGGTTCTTGCTACTCACATAAGCTGTTGATAGCTTGAGCAGGTTCAGTCTCCAATACAGTTTAGTTTTATATACACGGTATTTTGCTGTTTATTTCTATATTTGTCATGTTTGGCTAATTATTTATGCATGAAAATGGCACCTCACACAACAGATTTATAAATTGATGTAGTGTTCTTCTACTATCCATAATGTATGGCAATTTTCACTGAAAATTATGTGCAGATACCTTTAGTGAATATTCCAATGGCCTTTTAATTTGGAAACTTCCAAGTGTTGCACTTTGAGTGACTATAATGAAGAATTGAAAGGAAAATGTTGGAAAATTTGCCAAGAGTATCTGAAGATTTAAAGCAAAGAAATAGTTCAGTTCAGTTGCTCAGTTATGTCTGACCCCATGGACTACAGCATGCCAGGCTTCCCTGTCTATCACCAACTTCTGGAGCTTGCTCAAACTTATGTCTATTGAGTCAGTGACAACAAACAGTTACCACAAGACTAAATCGGCCATTACCTAAGGGTGTACAGGGCATCTGAGTTTACCTTGCTCACAGCTGTTTATGCTCCCTCCTCATACTCTATTTTGGATAAATTTAAACCACATTGAATAACATTCATTTCAGTTCAGTCACTCAGTCGTGCCCGATTCTTTGAGACCCCATGAATCGCAGCATGCCAGGCCTCCCTGTCCATCACCAACCCCCGGAGTTCACTCTGACTCATGTCCATCAAATCAGTGATACCATCCATCCATCTCACCCTCTGTCATCCCCTTCTCCTCCTTGCCTCTGATCCCTCCCAGCATCAGAGTCTTTTCCAATGAGTCAGCTCTTCGCATGAGATGGCCAAAGTACTGGAGTTTCAGCTTTAGCATCATTCCTTCCAAAAAAATCCCAGGGCTGATCTTGAGAATGGACTGGTTGGATATCCTTGCAGTCCAAGGGACTCTCAAGAGTCTTCTCCAACACCACAGTTCAAAAGCATCAATTCTTCTGCACTAAGCCTTCTTCATAGTCCAGCTCTTACATCCATACATGACCACTGGGAAAACCATAGCCTTGACTAGACAGAACTTTGTTGGCAAAGTAATGTCTGTGCTTTTGAATATGCTCTCTAGGTTGGTCATAAATTTTCTTCCAAGGAGTAAGCGTCTTTTAATTTCATGGCTGCAGTCACCAACTGCAGTGATTTTGAAGCCCCCCCCAAAATAAAGTCTGATACTGTTTCCACTGTTTCCCCATCTATTTCCTATGAAGTGATGGGACCAGATGCCATGATCTTCGTTTTCTGAATGTTGAACTTTAAGCCAACCTTTTCATTCTCCTCTTTCATTTTCATCAAGAGGCTTTTTAGTTCCTCTTCACTTTCTGCCATTAGGGTGATGTCATCTGCATATCTGAGGTGATTGATACTTTTCCTGGCAATCTTGATTCCAGCTTGTGATTCTTCCAGTCCAGCGTTTCTCATGATGTACTCTGCATAGAAGTTAAATAAGCAGGGTGACAATATACAGCCTTGACGTACTCCTTTTCCTATTTGGAACCAGTCTGTTGTTCCATGTCCAGTTCTAACTGTTGCTTCCTGACCTGCATACAGATTTCTCAAGAGGCAGGTCAGGTGGTCTGGTATTCCCATCTCTACAGTCTTGATTCCAGCTTGTGTTTCTTCCAGTCCAGCGTTTCTCATGATGTACTCTGCATATAAGTTAAGTTAGCAGGGTGACAATATACAGCCTTGACGTACTCCTTTTCCTATTTGGAACCAATCTGTTGTTCCATGTCCACTTCTAACTGTTGCTTCCTGAGCTGCATACAGATTTCTCAAGAGGCAGTTTAGGTGGTCTGATATTCCCATCTCTCTCAGAATTTTCCGAAGTTTATTGTGATCCACACAGTCAAAGCCTTTGCCATAGTCAATAAAGCAGAAATAGATGTTTCTCTGGAACTCTCTTGCTTTTTCGATGATCCAGTGGATGTTGGCAATTTGATCTCTGGTTCCTCTGCCTTTTCTAAAACTAGCTTGAACATCAGGGAGTTCACGGTTCACGTACTGCTGAAGCCTGGCTGGAGAATTTTGAGCATTACTTTACTAGCGTGTGAGATGAGTGCAATTGTGCAGTAGTTTGAGCATTCTTTGGCATTGTCTTTCTTTGGGACTGGAATTAAAACTGATCTTTTCCAGTTCTGTTGCCATTGCTGAGTTTTCCAAATTTGCTGGCATATTGAGTGCAGCACTTTCACTGGTGTTATATAAATATACAACTGTTATATCTTCTTCTTAGGTCAATTCCATAGCCATTGTATAATGTCCTTCTTTGTCTCTTATAACAAGTTTATTCTCAGGTCTCTTTAGTCTGATACAAGCATTGATACTCAAGTTTCCTTCTGATTTCAATTTGCATGGAATACCTTTTTACATCCCCTGACTTTAAGTCTCTGTGTGTGTTTATGTATTTATTTTTAATTTATTCTATTCTTGATTGTGCTGAGTCTTCATTGCTACACATGGGCTTTCTCTAATCGTGGAGAGCAGGGCCTGCTCTCTAGTTGTGGTGTACAGGCTGCTCATTCTGGTGGCTTTTCTTGTTATGGAGCACAGGCTCTAGGCTCATATGTTTCAGTAGTTGCAGTACACAGACACAGCTGTTGTGGCTTTCTGGCTTATGAAGCATGGGCTTTAGTAGTTGTGGCACAAGGGTTAAGTAGTTGTGACTCACAGGCTCAATAGTTGTGGTTTGTGGCTCTACAGCATATCAGTAGTTGTGGCACACCAGCTTAGTTACTCTGCAGAATGTGGAATATTTCCGGGCCAGGGATCACACTCGTGTCCCCTGCATTGCCAAGTAGAATTGAATCTAATCTCTAACTGATATAAAATAACCCAAGAAAACCCAGAAATTTTAAGGTTTAATCACAGCTTACAACCACTTGAAGTTCAATCCTCCTAGGCACATAAGGGGATATCTTGGTGGCTCAGTCAGTAAGAATCCACTTGCAATGTAGGAGACCACCTGCAATGAAGGAGACCTGGGTTTGATCCCTGGGTCAGGAAGATCACTTGGAGAAGAAAATGGCAACACACTCCAGTATTGTTGCCTGGGAAATCCCACGGATAGAGGAGTCTGGTGGGCTACAATCCATGGGCTCACAAGAGTTGGACACAACCAAGTGATTAAAACACCACTAGGCACGTAAAGCTAGAGAAAACAAAAAGAAAGAGACCAAGAAAAATGCAATCCTATTATTAAACTGAAAACTGAAAAATCAATTTTTATAAATTAATAATTTGAAAAACAGTAGAGGTAGGGAAGATTATGGTGAAAGCAATCCTTACTATCTTAAAAGAAGTTTTAAATTTATATTTCATTAAAATTAAGTAACTTTTATTGAAAATTTTATTTTAAATAGAGAAAAAGATAATTATTTACAGTGTATCATAAAATGTTTCCAAGAATGTAAAGTTGAAAAAAAATACAAAATACCATGCAGTTATTTTTAACTTACATATTATTTTTATTTGTCTATCCAGTAAAAGTACAGAGAATCTTGTTTAGGAAAAGCACTGGCTCTCAACTATTAATCATTCAGAGTGGAAATACAGAAAAGCAATGCCATGCCTAATTAAATTAGCTAAATGTTGCTGTCTAGATTTATCTAGCTGTTGTAATTTAATCAAAGCTAAATGACATCATCACTTAATTAAAATTGAATCTAATTAATTGTTCCAGTTGTTGTTTCCATGAAAGATGTAATTTCTTAACAAAGCCACTTTGATGAAGTGAAAAGATCTTTTGCTTTAGGACTATTGCTGTGAATTGAAGTCATTCACAATATAATATCTTCTTACTTTGAATTAATATATAGCATTGAAGAAGATATATTTACTTTACGTATTGGGCCTGCTGACTGTATTTTTTAATACATAAAATGTAGTTATCTCTTAGAATAATCTTTTGAGGAAATACAGTAGAAACTAAAACAATGACAAGAGTTGGATTTAAAGCTTTTATTCACCCTGTCCCTGTTCATGGTCTGACCCAAATTGACCTGATTTCCATTTCTAATATACCGCTGATAGATTTTTCAGTTTTTATTTTACATAGTATTTTAGCATTAGTTGACTTGATAGATCCTTCTCTCTAACTTAACGTGATTTCCATTACATTCCTCGCTCCTGATTTTTCTTACACTAAATCTGCTTTGGTTAGACAGTGTTCATCCTAATCCACTGAAAGTGTGATATTTCTTTTTATTTCTACTTTTCATTGATGACCCAGAGAGGTGGGCCAGTGTTCAGGTGCATTCTTGACATCTGTGGCAATTTGAGCAAAGCAATGGTAATAGTCACTAGGACGTTTAGGAACCTACAAGTACTTCATCTAGAAGAGGCCTAGGTTTAGAAAAAACAAAGTGAAAGTGATGGTTTTGTTTTCTAGTCTTTCTTCCCCATCTCAATAAATTGAAAGAACTATTATTGTTTGGTGACTCAGTGCTAAACAACTAAACTGCTAGTGCAGAAGACACAGAAGGTACCTCTTCTGGGTCTGGAAGATCTCCTAGAAGAGTCAATGGTAACCCATTCCAGTATTCTTACCTGGAAAATCCCATGGACAGGGTAGCCTGGCAGACTACAATCCATAGGGTCGCAAAGAGTCAGACACAACTAAACGACTGAATACACTATGACCAGAGAAGGAAACACATTTCTTATTCTGTTTTTCCTTACTCCATTTCATTATTACTGTTGTTATTTCGCAGTCAGATCTAGTTAGCCCTTCCACATCACCATGGTGACAAGGCAACCAAGACAGATATGCAAGACAGAATTGTCTCACTCTTCATTGTACATGAACACTCTAGTCCTGTGTACCTTACTCATCAAAGTGTCAGTGTCCATACCAAGGCTGAGAAAAATAGGGAGCTTGACTCATGAACCCTAAAGTCATGGTGGGGCTATCTTTGGATAATCACTCTTCCCCTGGCTGAAATCAGGGGTGGTGAAAATTATTTTTGGCTAAATGTCAGCCTATCCAAGTGAGATAAGTCTTTTTTTTTTTAAGAAAAATATTCAAGCATGATATAAAATACCAATTTTCTCAAGGTAAAAAATGGTTTAGGATATAGAAATCTTCTTTTTCCTTTATGATATCTATTCAAGCTGCTAAGTGTATTCATGGCCTAAGGGGAAGCAAGAAATATACTGATGTTAGGATCCTAAGAAGGCTTTTGCCCTTAATTTATATGCAATCTCTGGGCTCTCATAATCCTTTCAGAAACTCAACAACTCCGCTCTTTTGTTCAGGTTGTGACTGCCTGAGGGGTAGAGAAGTTGAAACTAAAGCATATACCTAAAAGTACACTGGATGGTGACAAAATTCGTAAATTGGCCAAGGGAAAACCAGTCTCATCATTTTTCTGATGCCAGTTGGCATTATGCTCTTGGAAAATTACACAACCTTTTAGAGGATTTCTTCATCTCTAAGTGAAATAGGTGACTGGGTCATTTAAAACACACCTTCCTTTATTTAATATTACTTGCTTTTTATTCCAGAATGCATGCAAGGTTTGTGCATGCTCTAATATTGCCCATACTGGGTTCAGTTCAGTTCAGTCGCTCAGTCATGTCAACTGTTTGTGACCCCATGAATCGCAGTATGACAGGCCTCCCTGTACAATACCAACTCCCGGAGTTCACTCAGACTCACATCCAATGAGTCAGTGATGCCATCCAGCCATCTCATTCTCTGTCGTCCCCTTTTCCTCCTGCCCCCAATCCCTCCCAGCATCAGTCTTTTCCAATGTGTCAACTCTTCTCATGAGGGGGCCAAAGTACTGGAGTTTCAGCTTTAGCATCATTCCTTCCTAAGAAATCCCAGGGCTGATCTCCTTCAGAATGGACTGGTTGGATCTCCTTGCAGTCCAAGGGACTCTCAAGAGTCTTCTCCAACACCACAGTTTTAAAGCATCAATTCTCCGGCTCTCAGCCTTCTTCACAGTCCAACTCTCACATCCATACATGACCATAGCCCTGACTAGACAGACCTTCATCGACAAAGTAATATCTCTGCTTTTGAATATACTATCTAGATTGGTCATAACTTTTCTTCTAAGGAGTAAGTGTCTTTTAATTTCATAGCTGCAGTCACCATCTGCAGTTATTTTAGAGCCCCCAAAATAAAGTGTGACACTGTTTTTCCATTGTTTCCCCATCTATTTCCCATGAAGTGATGGGACCAGATGCCATGATCTTCATTTTCTGAATGTTGAGCTTTAAGCCAAGTTTTTCGCTCTCCTCTTTCACTTTCATCAAGAGGCTTTTTAGCTCCTCTTCACTTTCTGCCATAAGGGTGGTGTCATGTGCATATCTGAGGTTATTGATATTTCTCCCAGCAATCTTGATTCCAGCTTGTGTTTCTTCCAGTCCAGTGTTTCTCATGATGTACTCTGCATAGAAGTTAAATAAGGAAGGTGACAATATACAGCCTTGATGCACTCCTTTTCCTATTTGGAATCAATCTGTTGTTCCATGTCCAGTTTTAACTGTTGCTTCTGGACCTGCATACAGATTTCTCAAGAGGTAGGTCAGGTGGTCTGGTATTCCTATCTCTTTAAGAATTTTCCACAGTTTATTGTGATCCACACAGTCAAAGGCATTGGCATATTCAATAAAGCAGAAATAGATGTTTTTCTGGAACTCTCTTGCTTTTTCGATGATCCAGTGGATGTTGGAAATTTGATATCTGGTTTCTCTGCCTTTTCTAAAACCAGCTTGAACATCAGAAATTCATGGTTCACGTAATGTTGAAGGCTGGCTTGGAGGATTTTAATCATTACTTTAGTAGCGTGAGAGATGAGTGCAATTGTGCAGTAGTTTGAGCATTCATTGTCATTGCCTTTCTTTGGGATTGGAATGAAAATTGACCTTTTCCAGTCCTGTGGCCACTGCTGAGTTCTCCAAATTTGCTGGCATACTGGGCTAGTAGCTGATAATAAAGAGATAAATACAATTCATCTAGTGCCTCCAAAGAGTCCACATTGTAATGGGAGAAGAAAAATGAATGAATAAGAAACGTTTTCCTAAAAGTTATTTTCTAATTTTTTTAATTGGAGCTTATTTGCTTTACCGTGTTGTGGTGGTTTCATCTTTACAACAATGTGAATCAGCCATAAATATTCATATATATCCTCTCCCTCCTGAGCCACCCCATCTTACCCCTTTAGGTCTTCACAGAGCACCAGACTGAGCTCCCTGTGCTGTACAGCAACTTTACACTTGCCATCTATTTTACACATGGTAATGTATATATATTAATACTACTATCTCAATTTCCCTACCATATTTTTCCCCTGCTATGTCCATTCAGTCAGTTATGTACATTTGTGTCTATTTCTGCCCTACAAATAGGCTCCATCTGTACTATTTTTCTAGATTCCATAGAAAACTGTAAATTAAAAAAACAATGTACCCCAGTATTCACTGCAGCACTATTTAAAATGACCAGGACATGGAAGCAACCTAGATGTCTGTTGACAGACTGACGGATAAAGAAGTCATGTTATATATGTATACAATGGAATTTTACTCAGCCATGAAAAGGAATGAATTTGAATCAGTTTAGCTGGGGTGGACAAACCTATAGCCTGTTATAAAGAGTGAAGTAAGTCAGAAAAAGATAAATAAATATCATATATTAGTGCATACATATAGAATCTAAAAGTACTTTTAAACGGATTTTATATGACTTTTATATGGAAATACATTAGGTGCACAAAAGCAGGAATACCAAGACAATTACACAAAGTCCCTATTCTTAAGAAGGGTATTATCCAATGGAGGCTACGACATGTTAACAGATAAAGTCAGTGTGAAATGACAGTGTCTAAGATACAGATATATAAAATTTGCAGTAACATACATGTGAGGGAGATATTGGTCAAACTAGAAGGTCAATAAAGATGTATTCTGAAGCACTGTCTTGAGACAAAGCAAAATATGTAATATCAGTTATTTATTAAGGAAAAATCCTCCAGACAACAAAAGACAACTACCAACACCCAAGACACTGGCTCAACCACTAAGCCACAGCTCAGTGAATAAAAGCATCCAGGAGAGATATGTGTGTCTTCTCAATAATCATCTAAATACACAACCGAATATCAGTATGTGTGTATGCTTTTTTAACTTAGACACTGAACACTGTATTCCAGACAGTGGACATAGTGCACAAAAGTTGCATTGGCCCTTATTTAAACTCACAGTTATGGGGGAGACCAACGAAAACCAAGTAATAATATATATAAATACTAAGTGCTAATACCAAGTACTAATATAAAATTGTTAGTCACCATTATTGTCATATAGAAATTAAATAAGATGTTTTGATAGAAAATACAGTCTGGCTATTTATTTTAACTTGGTGGCCAGCAAATTCCACCTGATAGGATTACCCTGGAGCCAAGACTTGAAGGAGAAGCGGGAATTATAGCTATACAAAAACTGGTGTCTGTGTGATAGTATATGTGAATGTGTTTAATGGGGGCGAAATAGAAAGGAAGGAAAAATGTACTATTACTCAACCTGCTAGTCTACAGGAGATAGATCAAAGCATTTCATTAAGAAAGCTTCGCTAAAGGGAAAGCAAAACAAACAAACATCAGCTGAGCCTAGTCAAGTGTTTGACTTACAAAGTACTTAACTGTTTGCTGCTCTTTGACATGCTATATGCTGACTAGTAAGCAGCCCATTGGGGAAGGGAATGGCAATCCACTCCAGTATTCTTGCCTGGATAATTCCGTGGACAGAGGAGACTGGCACCTGTGGTCCATGGAGTTGCAAAAGAGTCAGATATGATTGAGCATCTAACACTCAAGCAGCCCATTCCACTTGTCTACAGTACACCACATCTAGAAAATAAAATATGAAAAAGCCCTTGAAAATTTTTTCATGCTCCTTGAATGGACAGTGAATCACTGTATCTGGTGTGTAGCAAGATTGCTGGGACAGCACATGAAATTATGAAGGGATAAGATTTCTCACGATGTAATTGGATAGATCAAAAAGTCTGGAATTGTTATTATATATAAGCAGAAAGGCACAAATGACTTTTCAGAGGGAAAATATGTATTGCAGTTTATACTTTGGGGGTATCAAAGAAGTAACAAGGTTTGTTTATACAGGCTTTTCTGTTCAAATTCCCTATCTCTGACAATAAGGGTGTCCTTTTATCTCCATATGCTAGGAGTGTACTTTTCACATGAAAGATTTATTTTCCACTTTCATGGGACAGAAAGGAGGGTCAGAACATCCTTTTTACACTCTCCATTCATAAGTAAATTCAACTCAAAATAATCAGTATGGCTATTGAAGCACCCCAACACATTTATGTTTTTATTCCTGTTTTATTAAAGTATTAACCTAAATACTTTTATATTTATATGTTATATATTTAGGCATTATTTTAATTTTAAGCAGCTTCTTTAACAATGAAGAAATATTAAAAGAATGTTAGAGGAATTCAAAGCTTAAAGAATAAGTTCAAAGTATTTTGGGATAATAGACACTAAAATTTTTCTTTTAAGTGAACTATCAAACTTTTACTTAAGGTTGGCCCTCCATAGTGCTACATGTAGATAAGTACATGCTAAAGGCTCTAGCTGATAAAGAAGTAGTTGAATTGTCTTCTGATAAAAGAGCTTAAATACTTTTTAATAAATTAGAGTACATTTAGAAATCATATTTTGTTTCTTTCATTAGCAAGCAAATTGCACATTAGTGAGATGCTGCATTACCTAAAAACACATCTCAGATTATATAGAAACTGAACACCAGATGAAAATGCTGCTATTGCTGAAGTGACTGTTAAAGAAATTAGTAACAACAACAACAAAAAAGAACTCTTAATTGCCACTATGCTCTGCTAGTCTAACAAAAACAAGAACATTTTTACAAATATATGTATATTTATAAAATTTATTTAAATTGTATATATTTGTAAAAATTATTAAACCATTAATATATTATAGATAATTGTAGAAATTTTTATTAATTTATTAATAGCAGGAGTTTAGCGATGATTAAGAATATGTACACAAAATACAATTATAATTGACATGATGCTGTCAGTACCTCTAGTTTTTGAGGATTTATTATTTTGACCTCTTAGTATGTGTCCTCTTCTTCAGGTATAACATCTCTATGTTAACAGGATCTTCTAGTGAAGTTGTGAATTGCTCATCCCAGAAAGTATCAGTGATCTTATTTCTCATCATCTGGAAAAGAGAAATTTTATTAAGAATAAGCTTAATAAGCAGAAACAGAGATGGAAAAGAAATGGCAGATTCGGTCTGATACTCTACTTTCTGTTACCAGGTTTGTTTTTTGTTTTTTGTTTTTTTGACACAACTATATTCCTGCATTTAAGAGACTTGGCTGTCTACATCTTTAGCCATTAAGAATGTCTTGAGGTGGCTTATGCTAGTCAGCTGAAGGGTAAATATGTATATTAGGTTAAGTTTGAGTTAAACACACACAAAAAATTAAAAAGGCAAACCTTTTGCACCTGCTCTCATGCAGGTATAATTAATCCCTGTAACTAGCATAGGTCTTGACTATTTTCAACTCAGGTTTATATATGTCTTTGGTAAATTTCATTGATTATAGATAACTAAAAATTAGCTAATCTTTATAAACTTGTGTCAGAAATAGTTATGTAGAAAATATGATGTAAATGCATATTGCATAACAATAGTCACATATAAGGAGTAAATTTTGTATTAAGGTAGGATAGAAAAGAAACCATCCAATGTTTATAGCCCATATATAAAAGTTCAAACACGCTTCAGCAATATGTGAACCATGAAGTTTCAGATGTTCAAATGGTTTTAGAAAAGGCAGAGGAACCAGAGATCAAATTGCCAACATCCTCTGGATCATTGAAAAAGCAAGAGAGTTCCAGAAAAACATCTATTTCTGCTTTATTGACTATGCCAAAGCCTTTGACTGTGTGGACCACAATAAACTGTGGAAAATTATGAAAGAGATAAAAATACCAAACCATCTTACCTGCCTCCTGAGAAACCAGTATGCAGGTCAGGAAACAGCAGTTAGAACTGGACATGGAACAACAGACTGGTTCCATATAGGAAAAGGAATTCGTCCAGGCTGTATATTGTCACCCTGCTTATTTAACTTATATGCAGAGTACATCATGAGAAATGCTGGGCTGGAAGAAGCACAAGCTGGAATCAAGATTTCTGGGAAAAATATCAGTAACCTCAGATATGCAGATGACACAACTCTTATGGCAGAAAGTGAAGAAGAACTAAAGAGCCTCTTGATGAAAGTGAAAGAGGAGAGTGAAAAAGTTGGCTTAAAGCTCAACATTCAAAAAATGAAGATCATGACATCCGGTCCCATCACTTCATGGGAAATAGATGGGGAAGCAGTGGAAAAAGTGTCTGACTTTATTTTGGGGGGCTCCAAATCACTGCAGATGGTGACTGCAGCCATGGAATTAAAAGACACTTACTCCTTGGAGGGAAAGTTATTACCAACCTAGACAGCATATTCAAAAGCAGAGACATTACTTTGCCAAGAAAGGTCCATCTAGTCAAGGCTATGGTTTTTCCAGGACTCATGTATGGATGTGTGCGTTGGACTATAAAGAAAGTTCAGCAATGAAGAATTGATGCTTTTGAACTGTGGTGTTGGAGAAGACTCTTGAGAGTCCCTTGGACTGCAAAGAGATCCAACCAGTCCATCCTAGAGGAGATCAGTCCTGAGTGTTCATTGGAAGGACTGATGTTGAAGCTGAAGCTCCAATACTTTGGCCACCTAATGCGAATAGCTGACTCATTTGAAAAGACTCTGATGCTGGGAAAGATTGAGGGCAGAAGAAGAAGGGAATGATAGAGGATGAGATGGTTGGATGGCTTCACTGACTCAATGGACATGAATTTGGATAAATTCCAGGAGTTGGTGATGGATAGGGAGGCCTGGTGTGCTGTGGTTCATGGTGTCGCAAAGAGTCGGACACGACTGAGTGACTGAACTAAACTGAACTGAAGATAGGAAAGAAACCTTCTAGTGTTTATAGCCCATATATAAAAGTTCAAACAAAGTAATTCAAAAATAATACCTGGAGGAGTATAATCTGCCACTTTGTTCTCAGAGGTAATTTCATTATCCTGTAATTTTTTGTGGAAGTGTCTGCATGAGTAGTCTCAGAGATATGATAATAGGAGGAAGCCAGAGCAGGATTTACTTTTGCTTTTTCTGTAAAATCTCTTTCTGAGAATTTTTCAGATAATGCATGTCAAGGGAGAGTTAATCTCTCAAGGAGCATATCAATTGAATAATTTTAAATAAATATTGAGAGTTAAATAAGCAATTAAATAAGTAAAATGTCCCTATTGTCACTAAAGCTATCAAGACAAAGTATTGCAAACTGCCTAGGTTTCCAGGCTACTTGCAAGATCTGGAAAAAAGGAACAAAGGATTGGCATGAAAGCAGACTGATACCTAGCACTTTATCAAAATGTTTGTCAAAGCATGTAATGCCACTGGACAGTGTAGTTATTGAATAAAAAAAGATACATTGTATTTCTATATATGGGCAAAGTTCACTTAAACAAGTAGCTAATTTAAATGCCTGTTAAATGATTTAATTTTTTAGAGATAGAAAATTTACCTGAATCATACACACTGTCAGGTAGAAACTTGTAATAGGGTAGGAGGAAAATACTGAAAGGTGTTTAGATGTAACAACTTTATTGTATCAATACAATAGATTTATTCTGAGATCAGACAAATGAGTACATCATCCCAGACTGAAGGTATTATAAAATGAGTGCATTATTTATTATTCTTGTAACATAAATTTACTTAAAATTTTGAACCTCATATTTTTTCATTTATAAAGAAGAAAAAAATATTTAACTCAAAGGACTGTTGTAAATATACTATTTGTGTGTGTACACCCATATGTATAAAAACATGCATGTGTGTATGTATGTATACATGTAGATATATATACAAATATATACATATGTGTGTGTGTGTATATATATATATACATCCTAGAAACTAAGCTTGTAACAAAACTACCACTGTTTAAAATTATAAAACTCTAAGTTAGTAAATTTGGGGTTTTCATGGTTGCCTGATAGCTCAGTTGATAAGGCTATCGCCTGCAATGCAGGAGACCCTGGTTGATTCCTGGGTCCAGAAAATCTGCTGGAGAAGGGATAGGCCACCCATTCCAGTATTCTTGGGCTTGCCTGGGTGGTTCAGCTGGTAAAGAATCTGCCTGCAATGCAGGAGACCTGGGTTCGATCCCTGGGTTGGGAAGATGCCCTGGAGAATGGAAAGGCTATTCATTCCAGTATTCTGGACTGATGGACTGTATAGTCCCTGGGGTTGCAAAGAGCTGGACATGACTGAGTGG
Source organism: Madoqua kirkii (assembly GCA_006408675.1). Taxonomy (NCBI): domain Eukaryota; kingdom Metazoa; phylum Chordata; class Mammalia; order Artiodactyla; family Bovidae; genus Madoqua; species Madoqua kirkii. Next base: position 1,296 of record SJYC01041400.1, on the reverse strand, counting down.
CTTTCACTTCACATCACTTCACTTGGTTGCTCAGTGATAAAGAATCTGCTTGTCAAACAGGAGAGGCCTGTTTGATTCCTGAGTCTGAAGTTCCTCTGTGGAAGGAAGTGGCTACCCACTCCAGTATACATGCCTGGGAAGTCCTATGGACAGAGAAGCCTGGCAATCTACAGTCCATGGGGTCACAAAGACTTGGACACAACTTAGCAATTAAACAACAAAAAACAAATTGATAGGTTTTGTGTGTGTGTGTGTGTGTGTGTGTGTGTGTTTTAACTTTAATCAGCATTACATTTGTCTTGAATCTGAAATTAAGCTATGGCTATAAATCCAGTACTCAATTTCAATTTATCAGTTCATACCACATTTTGAAGCAGAGATTCCTTAACTTCCACTGTGGGATAGCCAGTTTCAAATAACTATTCAGTCTACCCTAGTTAGTGGTTCACTTCCTGTTTTCAACTATAATTACATTTCTGTTCTGAATGCTAACTCAGTTGATGACAGTTAATTTCCCATGTACTGGTAAATTCTTAGTCTTGAGGTACCAGATTTTATCTCTATTCACCAGTTTTAGACTAGGTCCCTTCTTTAAAGCAAGATGTCTGTGTTTACTGGAAGAGAAATTGATACTGACAGAGATCACTGCTGAAACCAAATTTTGTCTTCCTCTCTGAACTCTTCCTCCAATAGGAGAGTGAATGTAGATTTTTCTTACATAGGAATATCATTTCTTGCAATAGAGAATCTTTATATTACCTTGAGAATTGCTTCAGTCATGTCCAACTCTTTGCAATCCCATGGATGACAGCCCTCCAGACTCCTCTGTCCAGGAGGGGATTCTTCAGGCAAGAATACTGGAGTGGGTTGTCATTCCCTTCACCAGGGGATCTTCCCCACACAGGTATCAAACTTGTGTTTCCTGTTTCTCCTGCATTGTAGGCAGATTCTTTTCTGACTGAGCCATGGGGAAAGTCCATCTAGAGGATAATCCTTGTAAATAATTAGGTATTTTTATTTAGAATATTGAATAGTTTTTAAGGCAGCATCAACAAACAGAATTAACTGGATAATAAATGGCTGTTTATTTAATTAACGCTTTTACCCAACCTGTGAATAAGTGACCCTTTGATGAAATGACTGATTAGGATCAGGTTAATGTCAGGTTAATACAATGAAAATGGTAAAATCACTTGTATAAACAGATCTGATCTCAATGCTGAACATTAGGTGTTCATTCATATTCTATTTTATACTGCTATAGAATATGTATTTCTAAATTATTGCTATATTGAG
>SJYC01041395.1:0-22403 GCA_006408675.1 Madoqua kirkii | reverse complement strand
AAATTGCCAATGGTGCTCAGGTTGAGAACTTCTGCTTTAGTTGAGCAAGTGTAAAGGCAGAGACTAGATCATGTGTGTATTTTTAATGTAGGGTGAGTTACGTATATTTTATTCTAATTGTGATGTGAAGGCATTGGAGGTATTTAAGTCAGAGTGATACAAGTCACTTACAGCTCTCTTTGGCTTTTATGTGATAAATGTAGGAGGGAGGGGCAAGGATGAAATTATGGAGATTTGGTAGAAGAGAAGGAATTTTGGTGCTTTAAACAGGAGTGTTACTAATGAATGTAGAAGGAAGTGTGATTTTGGAAAGTCAACAGGACTAGACAATTGAAAGGATATGGAGAACAAGGGGAAAACAGAAATCAGAAATCATTTCTAGTTGTACTTGAACAACTGGATAGATGCTATCCCCAATCCTGAAGCTATAACAGCTTGAGCAGATTTAGCTGGAGAGTGAGGAGAATCAGTAGCTCTGCATCAGTAAGTAGACTTGAGATCCTTATTTGTGGGGAAGCTAGAGTTTTGGAGAGATGTAAGGGTAGGGCTTACAAATCCGCTAATCATCAGCATCTATATAGGTAATGATTAAAATCAGAGGAAAGATGGTATCCCCTAGAAAGAGTCTAAAAGTTAAAAAAAAATACTGTTAAAAAATTAAACTGATTCCCAGGAGATCACAAGAGTCAGACATGACATCAATTAAACAATAAAAACAACAAAGATTCTCTGACATTGTGAAGTAGAATAGAGTAGGAAAATCAAAAGTGTAAAACTGAAGTGAAACAACACAGAGTGTGAAGAGATGCGGGATGAATGGGCTCACAGATGCTAAGAGGAAGAGAAGGTAGTCAACCATCTTAAATGGTACTAGGAGATGAAGTAATATAAGAAAACAGACTTGAAGATGAGATCTGCATTGTTGTACAGCAGAAACTAACATCACATTTTAAAGCAGTTTTTGTGTCCAGTCTCTGTTGTGTCAACTCTTTGAGACCCTATGGACTGCAGCACACCAGGCTTCCCTGTTTTTCACTATCTCCCAGAGTTTGCTCAAACTCATGGCCATTGAGTCGATGCTTCCATCCAAACATCTCGTCCTCTTACCCCTTTCTCCTCTTGCCTTCAGTTTTTCCCAGCATTGAGGTCTTTTCCAATGAGTTGGTTCATTGTACCAGGTAGCCAAAATGTTGGAGCTTTAGCATCAGTCCTTCCAATGGATATTCAGGATTGGTTTCCTTCAAAATTGGCTGGTTTGACCTCCTTGCTGTTCAAGGGACCCTCAAGAGTCCTCTCTAGCACCCCAGTTCGAAAGCATGAATTCTTCAGTGCTCAGCCTTCTTCATGATCCAAATCTCAAGGCTGTACATGACTACTAGAAAAACCATAACTCTGACTAGATTAACTTTTGTTGGTGAAATGATGTCTCTGCTTTTTAATATGTTATTTAGGTTTGCTATAGCTTTTCTTCCAAGGAGCAAGCATCTTTTAATTTCATGGGTAAGCAACTATCCTCCAATTAAAAAATAAACAAAATTTTAAAACAGGAAAATGAGGTTTAGAAATATGGAATGTTCTTATGATCCTGATAGAAGCAATTCCTTGGAGTTGATAGGGAAAATAAGCCCAGTTGAAATTGAGAGAAGTATAAGGAAGTAGAAAGCAGCCACTACATTTAGTTTAGTCAAAATTTGTTTAGTTTCACTTATGAAAGTGAAAGTGAGTCACTCAGTCGTGTCCAACTCTTTGTAACCCCATGGGCCGCATGGACTATATAGTCCATGGAATTCTCCAGGCCAGAATACTGGAGTAGGTAGCCTTTCCCTTCTCCAGGGGATCTTCCCAACCCAGGGATCAAATCCAGGTTGCCCACATTGCAGGTGGATTCTTTACCAGCTGAGCCACAAGGGAAACCAAGAATACTAGAGTGGGTAGCCTATCCCTTCTCCAGCGGATCTTCCCGACTCAGGAATTGAACCAGGGTCTCCTGCATTGCAGGTGGATTCTTTACCAACTGAACTGTGAGGGAAGTCAGTTTTACTCATACACTTACAATTCTGTTGTTAATTGATCCTGGTACATTTTAGTCCTTTCTATGGCTTTCATGTCCTCCATCCAAAGTACATGCTTTGGAAATCCCAACATAAAGGTCTTTAGTAATAAATACAATTTTGTTTGCAAAAAAAGAGAGAGATCAGTCACTATAGAAATTCACTATGAAACCATTAGCTCAGTATAGGACCAAGAAATGAAGTGTTAGTTGATGGAAGACTGGAGTGTAAGACTTTTTTTAAAAGAGAAACATATTTCTATGTTAAAAAAAATAAAAAGTGTGTATATATATGTATATGTATGTATGTGTGTGTGTATATATATATATATATATATAGAGAGAGAGAGAGAGAGAGAGAGGAGAGAGAGAGAAAGAATTATTGCATAAGTAAAATTCCAAAGAAAGCAGATAGGATGGAAGTTAGTGAATAAGTGGAAGGGTTACCTTTTTGCCTTTTGATAAAAACATGAGGAGGATAGCCTCAGCAGTATTAGCAAAGACTGCAAGATATTGTGTATAAAGATATGCAAAGTTTTCCAAGGAAATAACGTTTGAGCAGATTTAAAAGATGTATATAGAGCATTTACTAGCAAGATGCTGCTGCTGCTGCTAAGTTGCTTCAGTTGTGTCCTACTGTGCGACCCCATAGACGGCAACCCACCAGGCTCCCCCGTCCCTGGAATTCTATCAGGGGCAAATGTAAGAGAGGGATGAAGGAGATCTTTCATTCAAGGTCTCTAAGAGGAAGTGCTTTGATTCATTTGAATAATTGAGAAAGGGAAGAAAGCAAGACTCAGTAAATATTTATTGAACAGAGGAATAATTATCAGTTGAGTGGAATGCATGTTTTATTTCTTAAAATTGTCTTTAATTAAACTTAATTCTTGTTGACTTTTAATTTCAAAGTAATTTTATTGGGGAGATTTTAGCTCAAATGATCTTAGTCAGTGTTTTTATCTCTAAGCTGTAAATCTCTCCAAAATGACTTTTTCTCAATCTTTCTCTTTGCTAATTGTATCAGTGAAGCCAACATGGACAAAATGTTCCATATGAATTGAAATTATTTCGCTTCAAATGGTTTGTCATACCCTTGTCGAAATGAGGCAGTTTTGACTTATTGCAGTTGAGGTGGAAGGGAGACGGCTGAAGGTTACAAGCTTGATTCTGCTTTTATTGTCTTACTTGGCTTTGACCTTAATGCTCCAGAAACCTCCCCAAACCCCTGTTTTTTCAAGTGTCTAAAATGCTCAGTGTTGGGCATACCCTTGAAGGACACTTTCAGATGAGGAAGTTTATAGAACCTGTGGTATGAAAACACGTTTTTAAGAGACTTTCGAAATTAAAACCCAGGGATGGTCCCAAGATGGTGGAAGAATAGGACAGGGAGACCACTTTCTCCCCTCAAAATTCATCAAAAGATCATTTGAATGGTGAGAAACTTCCACAAAACAACTTTTGAATGCTGGCAGAGGATACGAAGCACCCAGAAAGGCAGCCCATTCTCTTTGAAAGGAGGTAGGACAAAATATAAAAGACAAAATGAGAGACAGAAGTGTTGGGTACGGAGACCCGGCTGGGGGAGGGAGTCGTGAAGGAGAAGTTTCCAAACAGCAGGAAAGCCTCTCACTGGTGGGTTTGTGGCGAATTTTAGAATCTCAGAGGGCAACATAACTGGGAGAAAAGAAGAAGAAAAAAACAAACGTGCCTAACCTTAACTCCCAGCAAAGTAGTAGCCCAGACCCTTGGAGGGAGGGTGCTGAATGCCCTGAGGGCAATCTGAGGGAGCTAATGAGATAGCAACCCAAACTGTGGGAAAGCAGAGAGAGAGAGAGAGAAAGGTAGAGAACTTAGAACAAAGGATTGAGGGAATTCCAAAGGAGAGCTAGCCAGCTGCATACATGCCCCTCCCCAACACCGGAGGCAAAGAGGCAGGTGTGGGATTGCCAGAGCCCAAAGCCAGTAAGCAATCTCGGCCATCCAAAGAAAGCAGATAGGATGGAAGTTAGTGAATAAGTGGAAGGGTTACCTTTTTGCCTTTTGATAAAAACATGAGGAGGATAGCCTCAGCAGTATTAGCAAAGACTGCAAGATATTGTGTATAAAGATATGCAAAGTTTTCCAAGGAAATAACGTTTGAGCAAATTTAAAAGATGTATATAGAGCATTTACTAGCAAGATGCTGCTGCTGCTGCTAAGTTGCTTCAGTTGTGTCCTACTGTGCGACCCCATAGACGGCAACCCACCAGGCTCCCCCGTCCCTGGAATTCTATCAGGGGCAAATGTAAGAGAGGGATGAAGGAGATCTTTCATTCAAGGTCTCTAAGAGGAAGTGCTTTGATTCATTTGAATAATTGAGAAAGGGAAGAAAGCAAGACTCAGTAAATATTTATTGAACAGAGGAATAATTATCAGTTGAGTGGAATGCATGTTTTATTTCTTAAAATTGTCTTTAATTAAACTTAATTCTTGTTGACTTTTAATTTCAAAGTAATTTTATTGGGGAGATTTTAGCTCAAATGATCTTAGTCAGTGTTTTTATCTCTAAGCTGTAAATCTCTCCAAAATGACTTTTTCTCAATCTTTCTCTTTGCTAATTGTATCAGTGAAGCCAACATGGACAAAATGTTCCATATGAATTGAAATTATTTCGCTTCAAATGGTTTGTCATACCCTTGTCGAAATGAGGCAGTTTTGACTTATTGCAGTTGAGGTGGAAGGGAGACGGCTGAAGGTTACAAGCTTGATTCTGCTTTTATTGTCTTACTTGGCTTTGACCTTAATGCTCCAGAAACCTCCCCAAACCCCTGTTTTTTCAAGTGTCTAAAATGCTCAGTGTTGGGCATACCCTTGAAGGACACTTTCAGATGAGGAAGTTTATAGAACCTGTGGTATGAAAACACGTTTTTAAGAGACTTTCGAAATTAAAACCCAGGGATGGTCCAAGATGGTGGAAGAATAGGACAGGGAGACCACTTTCTCCCCTCAAAATTCATCAAAAGATCATTTGAATGGTGAGAAACTTCCACAAAACAACTTTTGAATGCTGGCAGAGGATACGAAGCACCCAGAAAGGCAGCCCATTCTCTTTGAAAGGAGGTAGGACAAAATATAAAAGACAAAATGAGAGACAGAAGTGTTGGGTACGGAGACCCGGCTGGGGGAGGGAGTCGTGAAGGAGAAGTTTCCAAACAGCAGGAAAGCCTCTCACTGGTGGGTTTGTGGCGAATTTTAGAATCTCAGAGGGCAACATAACTGGGAGAAAAGAAGAAGAAAAAAACAAACGTGCCTAACCTTAACTCCCAGCAAAGTAGTAGCCCAGACCCTTGGAGGGAGGGTGCTGAATGCCCTGAGGGCAATCTGAGGGAGCTAATGAGATAGCAACCCAAACTGTGGGAAAGCAGAGAGAGAGAGAGAGAAAGGTAGAGAACTTAGAACAAAGGATTGAGGGAATTCCAAAGGAGAGCTAGCCAGCTGCATACATGCCCCTCCCCAACACCGGAGGCAAAGAGGCAGGTGTGGGATTGCCAGAGCCCAAAGCCAGTAAGCAATCTCGGCCCCAGAGACTGGCATCTTCCATCCAATGAGAGCAGGCTCCCCATTGCTAACCAGATGTTCCTGGGATCCTGAACGATTGATTGACATGTGCCAGGAGGGTCGCAGCCTGTGATCAGCTCCCCAGAGAAGACACCTGGAACAGCTGAGATGGTACTCTCGCAGCACACCCAGAAAGCGAGCAGCTGGGACCGGGGAGGTGGTCAAGATGCACAGCCCGCCTGGGACAGTGCACTCACCAAGCACCTGGTTGCCTGAGCTCCTTGGACCTGGGAAGGGCACAAAATGCATGCCCAATGGAGTATGTACCTTTGAGGAGTACCTGAGAAACTGGAGCTGAGTGGCTTAGACCTGGGAAGTGCATGAAACACAGGGCCTGCTTTGGACAGTACCCCTGCAGAGCAACCTGGAGCCTGAGCAGTGTAGACCCGGAAGGCACACGCTGCCGTGAGCTGGGGCAAACCCAGTGGGATCCATACACCGCGAGCATTCTTCACACATGCCAGTGATATTTGCAGTTTGTTTCCTCCCTCCCACAACACAACTGAACAGTGAGCCTCAGTAAGTGACCACTTTCACACCCTTGTGTCAAGATGGGAATTAGACACTGAAGAGACCTACAAACAGAGGAAACCAAAATAAACGAAGAGGGAACTGCGCTGGAGGCGACAGGTGCAACAGATTAAACCCTGTAGTTAACACTGACTAAGCTTCCCTGGTGGCTCAGATGGTAAAGCATCTGCCTACAATGCGGGAGACCTGAGTTCAATCCCTGGGTTGGGAAGATCTCCTAGAGAAGGAAATGGCAACCCACTCCAGTATTCTTGCCTGATAATTCCATGGACAGAGAAGCCTGGTAATCTACAGTCCATGGGGTCGCAAAGAGTCGGACATGACTGAGCAACTTTACTTCAGTTCAAGCATTGGAAGGGCCTATAGACCTTGAGAAGAAGTACAATTTGAAACAAGGAACTATCTGAAACTGAACTGACCCCACACTGCCCACAACAGCTCCAGAGAAATTTATAGATATATCTTTACTATTATCATTTTTTAATTTTAAGGTCTTTATTACTCCTTTAATTTTCACTTTTATAACCTACTATTACCTTGCTAAAAAAGACCCTATTTTAAAAGCAAATTTCATAATATTTATATTTATTATATAATTTTGTGATTTATTTTGTTTTATATTTTTAATATTATATTTTTGAGAGTCTATCCTCTACTCCAGATTTTTAATCTTTGCTTTTTGGTATTTGTTATCAATTTTGTACCTTTTAAGAATCTAATCTTCAGTATCCATTTTCACTTAGGGGTGTGATTACTGGCTTGATTGCTCTCTCTCCTTTTAACTCTCCCTTTTCTCCCAGGTCACCTCTATCTCCTCCCTCCCCTTTTCTTCTCTGCTTAAATCTGTGAATCTTTCTGTGTGTTCTGGGCTATGGAGAACACTTAGGGAACTGATTACTGGCTAGGCTAGTATCTCCCCCTTTGATTTCCACTCTTCTCCTCCTGGTCACCTCTATCTCCCTCCTCTCTTTCCTCTTCTCCATGTAACTCTGTGAACTTCTCTGGTTGTCCTTACTGTGGAGAATCTTTTCACCATTACCCTAGATGTTTTATCATCTGTGCTGTGTGGGTGGGGAAGTCTTGAGGCCACTGTAAGACTAAGACTGAAAGCCAGAGACAGGAGGCTTAAATCTAAAACTTGAGAACACCAGAAAACTCTTGACTACAGGGAACATTAATGGACAAGAGCTCATCCAAAAACCTCCATATTTACACTGAAACCAAGTTCCATCCAAGAGCCAACAAGTTCCAGAGCAAACCATACCACACTAATTTTCCAGCAATGCAGGAACACAGCCCTGAGCATTAAGATACAGGCTGCCCAAAATCATGTCAAACCCTTTGACACCCCAAAACTCACTATTGGACACTTCATTGCATTCCAGAGAGAAGAGATCCAGCTCCACCCACAAGAACACAGATGCAAGTTCCCTAACCAGGAAACTTTGACAACCACTAGTCCAACCCCACCCAAAGGGAGCGACCTCTGCAATAAAGAGGAACCACAAACTTCTAGCCTACAGAAAGTCCACTCCAAGCACAGCAATCTAAACAAAATGAAAAGGCAGAGAAATATTCAGCAGGTAAAGAAACATGATAAATGCCCATCAAACCAAACAAAAAGAGGAGGAGATAGGGAGTCTACCTGAAAAAGAATTCAGAATAATGATAGCAAAGATGATCCAAAATCTTGAAAACAAAATGGAGTTACAGATAAATAGTCTGGAGACAAGGATTGAGAAGATACAAGAAATGTTTAACAAGGACCTAGAAGAAATAAAGAAGAGTCAATCAATAATGAATAATGCAATAACTGAGATCAAAAGCACTCTGGAGGGAACCAACATTAGAATAAGATATATATCTATAGATAGCTATATATAGATAAGATAGATATCTTATAGATATCTATAAGATATAATAAGATATCCTATCTTCTGAGAAAGAAGATAGGATAAGTGAGGTGGAAGATAGAATGGTGGAAATAAATGAAGCAGAGAGGAAAAAAGAAATGAGGACAACCTCAGAGACATCTGAGACAATGTTAAACACCCCAACATTTGAATCACTGGAGTCCCAGCAGAAGAAGACAAAAAGAAAGGCCATGAGAAAATACCTGAGGAGATAATAGTTGAAAACTTCCCTAAAATGGGAACGGAAACAGCCACCCAAATCCAAGAAACCCAAAGACTTTCGAACAGGATAAATCCAAGGTGAAATACCCCAAGACACATATTAATCAAATTTACAAAGAGCAAATATTAAATGCAGCAAGGGACAAGCAACAAACAACACTCAAAAGGATTCCCATAAGGATAAAAGCTTATCTTTCAATAGAAACGCTTCAGGCCGGAAGGGAATGGTTGGACATACCAGCTTCAACAAATGCTAAAGAATCTTCTTTAGACAGGAAACACAGAAGAGATTTATAAACTTGAACCCAAAATAATAAAGTAAATGGCAATGGGATCAAACTTATCAATAATTACCTGAAATGTAAATGGGTTGAATGTACAAACCAAAAGACAAAGACTGGCTGAATGGATACAAAAACAAAACCTATATATATGCTGTCTAAGAGACCCACCTCAAAACAAGGGACACATACAGGCTGAAAGTCAAGGGCTAGGAAAAGATATTTCATGCAAATGGAGACCAAAAAAGCAGGAGTAGTAATACTCATATTAGATGAAATAAAAGCCATGAAAAGAGACAAAGAAGGACACTATGTAAGTATCGGTCAAAGGATCAATCCAAGAAGAAGATATAAAAATTAAAAATATATATGTACCCAACATAGAGGAACTGCAATATGTAATGCAAATGCTAACCAGTATGAAAGGGGAAATTAACAGTAACACAATAATAGTGGGAGACTTTAATACCCACTCACACCTATGGATAGACCATCCAAACCAAAAGTTAGCAAGGAAACACAAACTTTAAATGATACAGTGGACCAGTTTTAGACCTAATTGATATCTATGGACATTTCACCCTAAAACAATGAATTTCACTTCTTTTTAAACGGACACAGAACATTCTCCGGGATAGACCACATCCTGGGCCGTAAATCTAGCCTTGGTAAATTCAAAGCAAATTGAAATCATTCCACACATCTTTTTTGATCATAACACAGTAAGATTAGATGTCAACTAACAGAAAAAAAAAACTATTAGAAATACAAACATATGGAGGCTAAACAACATGCTTCTGAATTAACCAATCATGGAAGAAAACAAAAAAGAAATAAAAAATGCATAGAAACAAGTGAAAATGAAAATGTGACAACCCAAACCCTATGGGATTCAGTAAAAGCAGTGCTAAGGGGAAAGTTCATAGTAATACCAGCTTCAGTTCAGTTCAGTCATTCAGTCTTGTCCGACTCTTTGCGACCCCATTAATCACAGCACACCAGGCCTCCTTGTCCATCACCAACTCCTGGAGTTCACTTAGATTCATGTCCATTGAGTCAGTGATGCTATCCAGCCATCTCATCCTCAGTCATCCTCTTCTCCTCCTACCCCCAATCCCTTCCAGCATCAGGGTCTTTTCCATTCAGTCAACTCTTCGCATGAGTGCCAAAGAACTGGAGTTTCAGCTTTAGCATCATTCTTTCCAAAGAACACCCAGGACTGATCTCCCTTAGAATGGACTGGTTGTATCTCCTTGCAGTCCAAGGGACTCTCAAGAGTCTTCTCCAACACCACAGTTCAAAAGTATCAATTCTTTGGTGCTCAGCCTTCTTTACAGTCCAATTCTCACATCCATACAGGACTACTGGAAAAACCATAGCCTTGACTAGACAGACCTTAGTTGCCAAAGTAATATCTCTGCTTTTGAATATGCTGTCTAGGTTGGTCATAACTTTTCTTCCAAGGAGTAAGCATCTTTTAATTTCATGGCTTACCTCAAGAACAAGAGAAAAATCAAATAAATTGCCTAACTTTATATCTAAAGCAACTAGAAAAAGAAGAAATAAAGAACCCCAGGGTTAGTAGAAGGAAATAAATAACAAAAATTAGGGCAGAAATAAATGAAAAAGAAGCAAAGGAGACTGTAGCAAAAATCAACAAAACTAAAAGCTGGTTCTTTGAGAAGATAAATAGACAAACCATCAGCCAGACTCATCAAGAAACAAAGGGAGACAAATCAAATCTACAAAGTTAGAAATGAAAATGGAGACATCACAGCCCACAACACAGAAATGCAAAAGATCATAAGAGACTACTATCAGCAACTATATGCCAATAAAATGGACAACGTGGAAGAAATGGACGAATTCTTAGAAAAGTATAGCCTTTCAAAATTAAACCAGGAAGAAATAGAAAATTTTAACAGACCCATCACAAGCATGGAAATCCACACTATAATAAAAAATCTTCCAACAAACAAAAGCCCAGGACCAAATGGCTTTCCAGCTGAATTCTACCAAAAATTTAGAGAAGAGCTAATACCTATCATACTCAAACTGTTCCAGTAAATTACAGAGCAAAGTAAACTTCCAAACTCATTCTATGAGGCCACCATCACCCTAATACCAAAACCAGACAGAGATGCCACCAAAAGGCAATCTACAGGCTAATATCACTAATGAACATAGAAGTAAAAATTCTCAACAAAATTATAGCAAACAGAATCCAACAACATATTAAAAGATCATACATCATGACCAAGTTGGCTTTATCCCAGGGATGTGAGGAGTCTTCAATATTCACAAATAAATCAATGTGATACAACACATTAACAAATTGAAAAATATAAACCATATGCTTATCTCAATAGATGCAGATAAAGCCTTTGATAAAATTCAACACCCATTTATGATAAAAATGCTCCAGAAAGCAGGCATAGAAGGAACATACCTCAACATGATAAAAGCCATATATGATAAATCCACAGCAAACATTATCTTCAATGGTGAAAAATTGAAAGCATTTCTCCTAAAGTCAGGAACAAGACAAGGGTGCCTACTCTCACCACTACTATTCAACATAGTTTAGGAAGTTTTGGCAACAGCAATCAAAAAAGAAAAAGTAATAAAAGGAATCCGAATTGGAAAAGAAGAAGTAAAACTCTCACTGTTTGCAGATGACATGATTCTCTACATGCTGCTACTGCAGCTGCTAAGTTGCTTCAGTCATGTCCAACTCTGTGCGACCCCAGAGACGGCAGCCCACCAGGCTTTCCCCATTCCTGGGATTCTGCACACAAGAACACTGGAGTGGGTTGCCATTTCCTTCTCCCATGCGGGAAAGTGAAAAGTGAAAGTGAAGTTGTTCAGTCATGTCTGACTCTTAGCGACCCCATGGACTGCAACCTACCAGGCTCTTCCGCCTATGGTATTTTCCAGGCAAGAGTACTAGAATGGGTTGCCATTGCCTTCTCCAGATCCTTTACATATAAAACCCTAAAGACACCACCAGAAAATTACGAGAGCTAACCAATGAATATAGTAAAGTTGCAGGATATATAATTATCACACAGAAATCCCTTGCATTCCTATACACTAACAATGAAAAATCAGAAAGAAAAATTAAGGAAACAATCCCATTCACCACGGCAATGAAAAGAATGAAACATTTAGTAATACCTCTACCTAAAGAAACAAAAGACATATATACAGAAAACTAAAACATTGATGAAAGAAATCAAAGATAAGACAGATGGAGAAATATCTATGGTCATGGATCAGAAGAATCAATATAGTGAAAATGAGTATACTACCCAAAGCAGTCTATAGGTTCAATGCAATCCCTATCAAGCTACCAATGGTGTTTTTCAGAGAACTAGAACAAATAATTTCACAATTTATATGGAAACACAAAAAAACCTCGAATAGCCAAAGTAATCTTGAGAAAGAAGAATGGAACTGGAGGAATCAACCTGCCTAACATTAAACTATACTACGAAGCTACAGTCATCAAGACAGTATGGTATTGGCACAAAGACAGAAATGTGGTTCAATGGAACAAAATAGGAAGCCCAGAGGTAATTCCACTCACCTGTGGACACCGTATCTTTAACAAAGGAGGCAAGAATATACAATGGAGAAAAGACAATCTCTTTAACAAGTAGTGCTGGGAAAACTGGTCAACCACTTGTAAAAGAAAAAAAGTAGAACACACTCTAAAACCATACACAAAAGTAAACTCAAAATTAATTAAAGATCTAAATATAAGACCAGAAACTACAAAATTTCTAGAGGAAAGCATAGGCAAAACACTCTCTGACATAAATCACAGCAAGATCCTCTATAACCTACCTCCCTGAGTAAAGGAAATAAAGGCAAAAATAAATAATGGGACCTAATTAAACTTAAAAGCTTTTGCACAATGAAGGAAACTATAATAAGGTGAAAAGACAGCCTTCTGAATGGGATAAAAGCAAATGAAGCAACTGACAAAGAATCTCAAAAATATACAAACAGCTCTGCACCGTTCAATACCACAAAAATAAACGACCCAATCAAAAAAATGGGCCAAAGAACTAAAGAGACATTTCTCCAAAGAAGACATACAGATGGCTAACAAACACATGAAAAGATGCTCAACATCACTCGTTATCAGAGAACTGCAAATCAAAACCGTAGTGAGGTACCATCTCATGCCAGTCAGAATGGCTGCTATCAAAAAGTCTACAAGCAATAAATGCTGGAGAGGGTGCAGAGAAAAGGGAACCCTCTGATACTGTTGGTGGGAGTGCAAATTAGTACAGCCACTATGGAGAACAGTGTGGAGATGCCTTAAAAAACTGGAAATAGAACTGCCATATGACCCAGCAATCCCACTGCTGGGCATACACACGAAGGAAACCAGAATTGAAAGAAACACATATACCCCAATGTTCATAGCACTGTTTACAATAGCTAGAACATGGAAGCAACCTAAGTGTCCATCGGCAGATGAATGGATAAGAAAGCTGTGGTACATAAACACAATGGAATATTACTCAGCTATTAAAAAGAGTGTGTTTGAATCAGTTCTAATGAGGTGGATAAAACTGGAGCCTATTGTACAAAGTGAAGTTAAGTCAGAAAGAAAAACACCAATACAGTATTTTAACACATATATATGAAATTTAGAAAGATGGTAATAATGACCCTATATTTGCAAGACAGCAAAAGATACACAGATATAAAAAACAGACTTTATGGGACTATATGGGAGAAAGCGAGGGTGGAATGATTTGAGAGAATAGCACTGAAACATGTATATTACCATATGTGAAATAGTTCATCGGTTCAAGTTTGATGCATGAAACACGCTCAAAGCCAGTTTCTGGGACAACCCTGAGGGATGGGGCAGGGAGGGCCTTGGGAGAGGGCTTCAGGATGGGGGAGACATGTACACCCATGGCTGATTCATGTAAATGTATGGCAAAAAGCACTACGATTTTGTAAAGTGATTCACCTCCAATTAAATAAATTAAATAATTTTTTAAAAAATAATTAAAACCCAAACAGTTTTCCAAATCATAAATGACCAGATCAGCAAATATAGAAGATTATTTTATGAGTCATAAAGTATGAGGAAATGGTTCTAGAGAGAAAAAAGCAGAGAAGGCAAATACTTCAGTCAATTTAAATTCTCCCTTTCAATACTAAAATGTATTAAAATATTAATAAATGTATGGCAACCCACTGCAAGATCTGATATGATTCAACTTTCCCTCTCAATCCTCATCAAAAGCCTAGAAAAAATGCTCTCAAGATTTCTGGATTTAACAGAAAGGAAATAGGTGATTTTTAATAGCTTTCTTACTGATGAAGATCCAGGTCAGTAATCTGTAGACATCCATTTTATTGTGAACTAAATTCATCTTGCCTTGGCAACAGAGCAGTACAGTTACTTCTATCTCAGCATGGAGGACTAGTGAAAAGCTGTCTTTCACATGATCTATAAAAATAGAGAAATCTATAAAATAATAAGCAAGTGAGATTGGTTTTGGCAAAGGACTGACACACTTGATTTAATGTTAAAAAAAAAAGTCCTGTTTAGTGTGAGTAAAAGACCACCTCTACCTTCTGTCAAGCCATATTAATGTCTTTAACCAACAATGGGAAAGAATGGAAATAAGAGACAGAAGGGTATCCTGTATTTTACTAAAAGGTCTTGAAAGTCCTTCACATGCCAGAGCACTCATATCACAAAAAATTAGCATCGCTAAATATTGGAAGACTTCAAATCAAAACTACAGTGAGGTTTCACCTTGCACCATGAGAAAGGCTATTATCAAAAAGTCAACGACTAACAAGTGTTGGTAAGGATGTGAAAGAAAGACAACTCAGTACTGTTGATAGGAATGTAAATTGGTGCATCCACTATGGAAAACAATAGAACAGATCCTCAAACTAAAAACAGGATTATAATACAATCCAGCAATTTCACTTCTGGATATTTTTCTGAAGGAAACAAAAACACTAATTTGAAGACATATATGTTCATTGCAGCATTACTTACAATTGCTAAGATGCTAAGGTATAGAAGCAACCTAATTGCCTATCCATAGGTGAATGGGTAAAGAAGATGATTCATAATTCAGCATGATGCAAATGTTAGAAGTATAATAGAAAAGGTTATAAAGAAATAAATGGAGAATGAAATAGGACAAGTTGTTTAGCCTCAAGGATAGTGAGAAAAATAATAAACTAAATAAGGCTAATTTCTTAGAAGTAGAGACAAACCACTCTTTCCTGAGAGAGATAAAATAATACCCAATAGAGCTTTACAGTAAAGTTAACAAAAAAAGGCGTGCCAGACTATCAATTAATTAATTGAATTTATTCTTCTCTTTGCTTCATGCCAGTTCCCTTTGAAGGAAAATTATATTGAAGGAACTTAGAATGTATCTTGAGATGAAATACTAACAATATGGTATGCATATGGAAGTTTACTTTCTTGTAATATGGGGCAAGGTTTGCAGGCTAAATTTTAGTTTGTGAAATGAATAAATATCATCTATTTGAACATGATTTTTGAATTATTTTGAAATGTCAGCTCTTAACCAACATAGGAAGTCTTTTCTAAGTAATGAAATTTAATATCAGATTTGATTTCACCTCAGATTTTGTGTGTTCAAAGTTTTCATTTCAGAAAGGATATTATTGCTTTGTAGAAGTTAGACATGATTACTTCCTATTCAATTGCTTTGATGTGCCTGTTTCTTTGAACAAAATCTCTTTTTAAATGCTCTTTTGATATATGAGCCCATGGTTCCAGTGAAATTACTTCTGAATGCAAAATGTGATACAGGCTTTACAGTTTTTTTTAAGTAGTTATTTTGATACATTTATTGATATTTTTTGGTAGGGAGTGAACCAAAATTTGCTTTAAATTTTTTTCATTGTGAATATAAAAAAAGGAAACAGCAGGCAATACCCAATTTCCAAAGCAGGAAAAATATTTTGTTGCCAGTTTATCCTTTTACTTTATGTGGACTTTCTCATTTTTATTGTGATACTGTCTTTTAATGTGGATACTGAAGTTTGAAAAGGTCAAGCTAAAGATTTAGAAAAATAACACATTATATACTTTCTTCCATATTTGCTTATATTGAGTGGAAATTAACCTGAAAAATAGTTTAAGGATGGGGATGGATTTTATGATTTGCTTAAGGTTGGTTGATAGGGTAGTAGCTGATTTAAATATAGGTCTAAATGTTCTGGTTCAACATTTTTTCCCTTATTCCAGGTCAATAATGTGATCTTGGCAGCAGAGTTGAGAGTGGAAGTATAGTCTTCTTGTAGTAGAGCTCTTAATAAACTATTCTTTCTTATTTTGAGAATAAAGCTCAATATTAAGTAGTTTTCTGATATCCTTCATGATTAAAGAAAAGTATTTGAGATCATTTAATATGGCCCTTGTAAGAGATTACAAGTATGGAATATAGTATTAATCATACTCACATAACTGTACTATAAATATTTAAAAGTTAATCGTCTGAGTGTTTTCCTCACATACACAACCATTAAAAAAAGGTAACTATAAAGTAAAGGCTATGCAAATTAGCTTGACTATACTGATTATATCACAATATATCAAAATAGCAAATTATACACTTTAAATACCTGGGTCAGGAAGATCCCCTGGAGAAGGGAATCGCTATCCACTCCAGTATTCATGCCTGGGAAATTCCATGAACAGAGGAGCCTTTCAGTTCAGTTCAGTGGCTCAGTCGTGTCCGACTCTTTGTGACCCCATGGACTATGGCATGCCAGGCTTCCCTGTGCATCACCCATCCCTAGAGTTTACTCAAACTCATGTCCATTGAGTCGGTGATGCCATCCAACCATCTCATCCTCTGTCATCCTCTTCTCCACTCACCGTCAATCTTTCCCAGCATCAGGGTCTTTTCAAATTAGTCAGTTTGTTGCCTCAGGTGGCCAAAGTATTGGAGTTTCAGTTTTTCCAATGAATATTTATGACTGATTTCATGTAGAATGAACTGGTTGGATCTCCTGGCAGTCCAGGGGACTCTCAAGAGTCTTCAACACCGCAGTTCAAAAGCATCAATTATTTGATGCTTAGCTTTATGGAGAAGGCAGTGGCACCCCACTCCAGTACTCTTGCCTGGAAAATCCCATGGATGGAGGAGCCTGGTAGGCTGAGGTACATGGGTCGCCAAGAGTCGGACATGACTGAGTGACTTCACTTTCACTTTTCACTTTCATACATTGGAGAAGGAAATGGAAACCCACTCCAGTGTTCTTGCTTGGAGAATCCCAGGGATGGGGGAGCCTGGTGGGCTGCTGTCTATGGGGTCGCACAGAGTCGGACACGACTGAAGTGACTTAGCAGTAACAGCAGCAGCTTTCTTTATAATCCAACTCTCACATCCATACATGACTACTGGAAAAACCATAGCTTTGACTAGGTGGAACTTTGCTGGCAAAGTAACATCTCTGCTTTTTAATATATTATCTAGGTTGATCATAACTTTTCTTCCAAGGAGCAAGTGTCTTTTAATTTCATGGCTGCAGTCACCATCTACAGTGATTTTGGAGCCCCCAGAAATAAAGTCTGTCACTGTTTCTATTGTTTCCCCATCTATTTGCCATGAAGTGATGGGACCGGATGCCATGACCTTAATTTTCTGAATATTGAGTTTTAAGCCAACTTTTTCACTGTCCTCTTTCACATTCATCAAGAGGTTCTTTAGTTCTTCGCTTTCTGCCATAAGTGTGGTGTCATCTGAATAGCGGAGGTTATTGATCTTTCTCCTGCCAATCTTGATTCCAGCTTGTGCTTCATCCAACAGCATTTCTCATGATGTATTTTGCATATAAGTTAAATAAGCAGGGCGACAATATACAATCTTGACATATTCCTTTCCATATTTGGAACCAGCCTGTTTTCCCTTGTCCAGTTCTAACTGTTGCTTCCTGACCTGCATACAGATTTCTCAAGAGACAGGTCAGGTGGTCTGGTATTCCCACCTCTTTCAGAATTTTCCAGTGTTGTGGTTCACACAGTCAAAGGCTTTGGAATAGTCAATAAAGCAGAAGTAGATGTTTTTCTGGAACTCTCACTTTTTCAGTGATCCAGTGGATGTTGGCAATTTGATCTCTGGTTCCTCTGCCTTTTCTAAATCCAACTTGAACATCTGAAAGTTTACGGTTCATGTACTGTTGAAGTCTGGCTTGAAGAATTTTTAGCATTACAAAGGATCCTGGAGGGTTATAATCCGTGGGGGTCACAAAGAGTCAGACACAAATCCACTTTCCCTTTTTTTTTCCTTTCATACCTCAAATATTCAGTTATTAATTTTGCCTCATAAAACTCAAAAACAGGAAAATAAATAGATGTATGTATATATAGGTATATACTAATATGTGTGTTCATTATTCAAATCATTTGTTTGATTCTTCACTGTATTAAATTAGGATAGTAGCAGCCTTCTCCATTTTATCTCTTCTTCTCTGCTCTTCTAAGTTCCCGTGTTCATTTTAACACTTGAATGTTCTGTATCCATAAGCATAGCTTCCTCACCCTATACCTTATGGGTATATTTTAAAAACTGGGACTCTAGGAAGTACATTAATATCTTCATACTAATAGTCATGCATTTTCATGCTTATAGTACAGTGAAGTGAGAAGTGAAGTCACTCAGTTGTGTCCGACTCTTTGCGACCCGTGGACTGTAGCCCACAAAACTCCTCCGTCCATGGGATTCTCCAGGCAAGAATACTGGAGTGGGTTGCCATTTCCAATAGTCATGTACAAATGTGAGAGTTGTACCATAAAGAAGGTTGAGTGCCAAAGAATTGATGCTTTCAAACTGTGGTATTGGAGAAGATTCATGAGAGTCCCTTGGACAGCAAGGAGATCACACCAATCAATCCTAAAGAAAATCCTTGAATATTTATTGGAAGGACTGATGCTGAAGCTCCAATACTTTGCCTGCCTGATAGAAAAAGCTGACTCATTGGAGAAGACTCTGATGCTGGGAAAGATTGAGGGAAGGAGGTAAAGGGGGTTGACAGAGGATGAGATTGGCTGAATGGCATGATTGACTGACTCAATGGACATGAATTTGAAGAAACTCCAAAATATAGTGAAGGACAGGAAAGACTGATATGCCGTAGTCCATGGGATCACAAAGAGTCAGACACAACTTAGCAACTGAACAACAATGCTGATATACTTTCCACCTAAGGGCCAAGTAGAGTACTTCCTTTCTGTAGACTTTTTGGGTTTTCCGGGGTATCTAACTCTGTTAGTCCATGCATCTACAGCTTCTCTAATGGCCAATTATTTTCATTTTCTCCTGGATCCCTTTGTCTCCAGTACCCTTCTGCCTCTCAATCTGCTACCCAGCTGTTCTCCTGGGACTTAATGATCTCTGTTGTCCTGGGTTGCGACTGTTGCTTTCTGATTTTCTGGCCTTCCTGCTTAAAATTTTAGTTTCTTTTTTTCTACTGGGAAAGGACAATACATTTCTTGAGTATCACTAGTGTGTTTAAAGATGTCCTTATTCTATGCTCATGCTAGCTGTGATATATTTAAAACCTTTTGATGAGCCCAGTTAATTTAGAGATTTAGATCTATCTGCTCTGTGCAACATTAAAAAAAAATTATTTTCCAGGTAATATTCATCTGTTTTTGTTTTCTGTTCTCTAGTCTTTACATTCTGTTTGTTGGCTATTAGATTTTCTGAATTGATTTGTTTCTTTCATCTTTTCTCAATATATGTCAATTTTCTTTATTTATTAAGCAATTCCTTTATCTTCCTGCCGTAGTTTTAATTCTTTTTTATTTCAAACACGTTTCAGTCTCCAAGAGTTCTTTCAGTCCACCAAGTTTCCTTTCCTCAAGAATTTTACCACATTAAATGAATAAGATAATTTTTTGCATCTCTCTAAGAGTAATATGTTTTCTTATTTTCTGTGATATCTGTGAATCATCTCCCTCTCTCTCTATGGTCCTCTGGATCTGAAAGCAAGTGATGAGAAGCTCATTTGGAACTCTGTATAACTGTGTACTGCTGTTTTACTTGGGATCTTCATTTTGGGATGCTTGGATTGAGCTGGTATCATTCTGAGGGCACTTAAATGTCAGAATGTCATTGAACCCACAGTTTCTCTGTGAAATTGCATTTGCCTCTTCTATCTAAAGGATAAAGGCTTATGACTCTTTCCAATCAGAAACTGGAAAACAGAGTAGGGAATGTTCTCTGTTCCATATGTGGCATTCCCCCTTTCTTGCCATCACTGTGTGTGTGATCTCAGGTTCCCCTCACTCTCGTGTGTGCTAGGCACTTTTTCAGTCCCATGTGCCTCTGTCCTTTCTTTCCTTAAGTTTTTTTTTTTTTTTTTTAATGTGGACCATGTTTAAAGACTTTATTGAATGTGTTACAATATTGCTTCTATTTTACATTTTGGCTTTTTGGTTGCAAGGCATGTGGGATCTTAGCTTCCTAACCAGGGAGTGAACCGTCGCCTCCAGCATTGGAAGGGAAAGTCTTAAGCATTAGACTGCCAGGGAAGTCCCTCTCCGAGCTCTTCCTAGGAATACTCTCAGTTCTCAGTCGTGTCCCACACTGCTGCTGCTTCCATCCCAGGGCAATAGCCGCTGCCCTTCCATGGACTTACTACCTTCCACATTTCATAGATATTCCTTGTACCGTGACAGTTCTTTACCAGTCTCCTATTTGTTATTGATTTATGACCTATTGGTTTTCATACTTAACATATTCACTGGATTCCAGGAAGAAAAGAAAATATATGCACATTGTCAATCCCCCAACTTTAAGCAGAATTATCCTAGAGGTTTATAACACCATCTTAAATAACCTGCCTAGTGGTAATTGTAGATATTTCTAAAATCTTCAAGCATCCAGACTAGATGTTCTTTTTTTCACCCGTAGTGCCTAACATCACTTTCTGAATTTATGGAAACAACATAGTCACTAAAAACTGTTCTATTATTGGTAACAGCTAATGTTGTTAACTATTTAATGATATAAAATGCTTCTTTGTTTTAAGTGGAATTTCACTGCATCTTTCTTTTGATTAAAATAGATTTTCCTAGGTTCTTAAACCATGTAAAGCAGAGACAAAAGCTTTTGACAGAAAATCCATGCTACAAGAGTAGAAATAGGTTTTGCTGTTGAGTAGTTGCATTGTTGAAGTTCAAGTTTGCTCCCAAATTTCAGCTTAAATCTCAAGCAATTTGATCATGGAACAAAATAAAATGTATATAACTGTTGTTATGTGTTTAAGATCCTATACCTAAAGAAACACTACTAATAAAATGGCCGTTCCAACAATCAAAAATGACAGGAGCCCTTTATCATCATCTTTGTCCGTTTTTAAGGACTAAAGCTGAAATGTTCCAAAGTGTATCTAGATTATTCAGAATATTTTAACACATACATTCTAAATCGCTTTAGTCCAGTCCAGCTCTTTGCAACCTCTAGAGTTGTGTCTAACTCTTTGCAACCCTATGGACTACTGCCTGCCAGGCTCCTCTGTCCATGGATTCTCCAGGCAAGAATACTAGAGTGGACTGCCATGCCCTCCTCCAGGGGATCTTCTCAGCCAGGGATCGAATCTACATATCATGTCTCATGCAATGGCAGACAGGTTCTTTACCACTAGTGCCACATAGAAAATGGAAAATAAATAGCTCTTGAGATAAAATTAGTATTAGCAAACATTGTGGATTTTAGGAGATAATTCTGATTTTCAGTACATAAGCTACTGGGATGGTACATAATTTGCATGTGGCTTCTTTCTGTGTGACCTCTCCTTGCTGTTTTCAGTTGCCAAGTTGTCTGTACTCTCACCCTAGAATATCTCAAACACTAGCGCTCTACTAATACATTCCACGTTCCTGTTTCTGTACTTCCTACCTATCTTGACTAATAACTTGAGAAAAATATACTTGAGAAGCTTAATCATTTGGTTTAAATTTCAAATGCACATTCTTGAATTCTGCACTGAATTATGACTCTTGCCTTAGTCCCTTTGGACTGCTGTAACAAAAGAACACAGACTGGGTAACCTGTACATAAAAGAAACAAATTTCCCACAGTTCTGGAAAGTAGAAGTTTGAGATGAGGGAGTCAGTATAACTGGATGAGGGCCCTCCTCCTGGTTGCAGACTTAGTTTCCTCACGTGGTGGAAGGGGCTACGGAGCTCTGTGAGGTCGCTTTTATCAAAGACTAGTCCCTTCCTGAAGACTTCAGCTTCATGACTTAAAACCTCCTAAAGGCTCCATCTCCTGATACTGTCATGTTGGGAATTAAGATTTCAACATATGAATTTGGGGAGAATGTAAATGTTCAAATATAGCAACTGTCAGGTTTAAAATAACTTTATGTAATTTTGAAAAACTACAGAGATTATTGCCATATTGAAAAAGATATTTTGCAATTTTCCCTTAAATACAATTTGAGTGAAATACTTCTTATCACTGTGATGTTTATTTAGGATACATCTGAATTGGATTGTTGGTTTCTGACATACCTTTATTCCTTATAGGTAAAGAGCAGTAGCCTGGAATTAGACTAAAATTTAAAAGTCTCAGCTCTGCAAAATGAGAAGCATGAACATTGCTAGCATTAAGTAAAAAAGAAATTGAGTTGCTCTTTTCCCTTGTCTAGAATTAAATAATGCTCTCCAAATTATATTAATATAACCAAACATAGCATTTTTGTATAGACATTTATAAACAATGCAGTGCTTGATAATTTTGTTTCCTTTGATTTGATGAATTTTTG
>SJYC01041391.1:0-40183 GCA_006408675.1 Madoqua kirkii | reverse complement strand
AATTGTGCGGTAGTTTGAGTATTCTTTGGCATTTCCTTTCTTTGGGATTGGAATGAAAAGCTTGAATTTAGACATTGGCAAAAAGGACTTTTAAAGTACATCTAGAATACTGGCAATGAACTCTAGGCCTTCTGTATTACCTTACAGCCCCTCACTAAAGTGGCTCATGGTGCCTAGAAAGCCTGACTACCCCTACCCCTCCCTTTCCTATCTGGACAATTTCTTTATTTCTCAGGATGTATGTCACTTCCTTAGGGAAGATGTTACTGATCCTCCAATTCTCCAGACTAAATTTAGACCTCTGTCAATGGTTCAACAAATGATGTCTCTCCACTTTTGTACCCCTCATCATACTGGTGATTTCAGTTTCTGTTTTCTACCTGCTCTGTGATTTCTAGAGGACCCAAACAATTTCATCTATTTCACTGCCATAGCCCTGGTACCTACTACAGTATGTATAACACTTGGCACAAACACGTGAGGCACTAAAAAATAGTTCCTAATTAAATGAATGAACAATTGCAAGATGGATTGATAGGTGACAATGCTTAGAATTCAGAAAATTTGACTTGTTTCCTGTATATGCCTGGAAAAAGGTAAGAAAAATGAGCAGAAATAAAATAGAAGTCCTTATTTTCCTGCGTGACTACACAAGGTACAGGATGTTCAATGAAACATAAAAAGAAAATTACGTTGGGCAAGTGTTGATTCCAGTTGACAGACACCCTCTTATGTAAGTTCCTTATCATTCTTACTGGATCAAAGTATAGTTCACAGATTAAAAAACAAACAAGGAACAAGAGAATGTGAAGGAAAATGGAGGTAGATATGACAAAAATATTTAAATTAAAATCAAGCAGGAAAGGCCAAACTCCCTCAAATATCTCTTAAAATTCCACAAAATATTAAAAGAAAATACTTAGAACCACTTAAGTCTAAGTCCAAAAGAAGTGCCTAATCACATTAATTATGCCAACCACATTAGGCAGTGATTTTTGCAAGTCCTGATATAAGACCTGCTGTTTATTTTCTCTGATTCCTGAATTATAGCACTTCAAATGACTAAAGATCCCAAACGCAGCTCACTGCAAAACTGATAGGTATAATACTGTGTAAAGTTCCATGCATTTTGACATTTTCAATCCTCTTGAAAGGAGAAGAATGTAAAGACTATAAGGTAACTCTGATGAATAAATCTGTAAAATGTGATTAGTATACACTTTGTATATTGAAAAGTCAAAGCCTGAAACACACTCAGAGAACCTTCACAGTAAGAGGCGAATAGGATAGAACACTGATTTTGAATTTAGATTTTTCTTGGGTTTAAATTCTAATTTGTATATGGCTTTCGGTCACCTGTTTAATTTCTTTTTAATTCCTTTGACATTGTTTTGAAGCTCTTTAATAATGATGATAATAACTACATATTATGTTTGTTTGACTCAGAAAACGTGACGCACAGTGACCTAGGCCGTGACACACACATAATGTGCACAATGAAGAGCAAGTGTGACGTTATTCTGTAAGATGATGAGAAGCCACCTCCATCAACAAGACAGGAGGCAGCTTCCTTTAACATGAAATCTAGCTGATTTCAGCATTAAAGTTGGAACCACCAAGGGTGACAAATAGCCAGGTTAAAAAGCAATATCTTTAGCAGGTATAGAATTAAAAAGTGCTCTTGTCTGCATAAGTTGCACTTGCCATAAATCCTACTGACAGCTTTGGTGAGAGGACTTCAAAAGGAAAATATCTGAAAAACTGAGAAATACATTGAGAACTCAAAGGAGAAAGGGACCCTGTTACCAGCAAAACTGCCTACAAGAAAGCTTTGTTTTCAGTTGAACTCTTCCCTATCAGTCTCAAAACCACCAGCTTCTTCCACCAACTGCAAAAACAAAGAGAGGAAACAAAACTGATAGATAAGTTCAAAGTTAGATTTCTTTGAGTCAGTGATGGTGGGATGGCTTCAAGGATAAGGATTACTCCTTCAAGTGATCTGTTTTCTTGAACTTAATTTCACAGTCTATCAGTTACCCGAGAGCATTATTTTCTTTGGCCTGATCAACCCAAAAGCAAGATTTCACAGATATAAATAAAGAGAAGAAATAATGTCTTCTCTCAAGGGAATATTAAACCCTGGAGACATGAGTCAATTTCTTACAGCTTCTTGCGCCTCTAGTGTTTTCTGAAGCATTGGTTAAATCATAGAATATCTTTAATAACTTTAATTTCTCCATGTGGAAAAAAGACCCAACAATATCTTAAAGTTGCAAAGAAGAACATTGCACCTTTATAAATGTAACTGTAAGACTGATGATATCTGCAAGACTGATGATATCTGCAGTGTTATTCTTAGGTATATTAGCCTGTTTTTAACTTATTTCTCTTGGATATATTGGTAAACAGACCCCCTTTGGCTAACAGACACACTATTGAAACAAACGATTTTCAGAAGATAGTAACCTTCTGTGAAATTTGTGGACTGTGAAATGCATCAGTAAAAAGGCTAGTGGCGAGGTGGTAATTTTGATTTATTTATGTTAATTCATTTTTATTATTTTTGTCTTTCCCTGTACCAAAAAGGATTTAAGATGTTTAAGAATAATGCTTAAATGATTTTTAAAAATTAAAAATGACTTAAGAGTTAAAAGGGCTTGTGTGGTTTTGTATATGTGCTGGTTTTGTCTGATTCAGAATTAGTTTAGTAATCAGGTGAAGCTTCCCTGAAAGCGTAGTGGTAAAGAATCCACCTGCCAATGGAGGAGACACAAGAAACAAGGATTTGATCCCTGGGTGGGAAGATCCCCTGAAGAAGGAAATGGCAACCCACTCCAATATTCTTGCCTGGGAAATCCCATGGACAGAGGAATCTATCAGGGTACAGTCCATGGGATCACAAAGACTCAGACATGCCGGAGCACACACACACTCCACCACCAAGCAGTTAACCAAAAGGCTATGGACTAGCAGAGATGTTACTTTTCAAAGACCCAGAAGACAGAGAGCAGTCCTGAACGCTTGCCCCTGGAAACCCTATCTTGGGCCCCACTGTCAAGGTTGGCAGCCCAGTATGTTCTGATAAGATGACTGCATTTAACAGCTTGCATATACCACAGCTTGGTAACTGATGAGACTTCAACATAGGGAAAAGGGTATTTCTCTATCATGCTTTTTAATTTTCATGATTGTTACAGATGTGCTTGCCAAGAAGGCATCAAAGCTTCTCAAGGCAAAATCAAACCAGAAGAAAATAACCTCAGAGTGTAAAGGGCAACTGCTTTTGTATATGTGACCACTTGAATCTATGGAGACATTTTCAAGATGATGCCTACAACTTTTCTTTCATTCTTATTCTTACCCAGAGATATTCTGTGTCAAGAATGAAAAATAGATTTTTATATCTAGTTAGGTAGCTCAGACCACACTTATGACACCACCGTTATAAGAGGAACTAAAAAGGCTCTTGATGAAAGTGAAAGAGGAGAGTGAAAAGGTTGGCTTAAAGTTCAACAATCAGAAAACTAAGATCATAGCATCTGGTCCTATCACTTCATGGCAAATAGATGGGGAAACAGTGGAAACAATGTCGACTTTATTTTTCTGGGCTCCAAAATCACTGCAGATGGTGATTACAACCATGAAATTAAAAGATGCTTACTCCTTGGAAGGAAAGTTATGACCAACCTAGATAGCATATTCAAAAGCAGAGACATTGCTTTGCCAACAAAGGTCTGTCTAGTCAAGGCTATGGTTTTTCCAGTGGTCATGTATGGATGTGAGAGTTGGACTGTGAAGAAAGCTGAGCAATGAAGAATTGATGCTTTTGAGCTGTGGTGTTGGAGAAGACTCTTGAGAGTCCCTTGGACTGCAAGGAGATCCAACCAGTCCATTCTAAAGGAGATTGGTCCTGGTTGTTCTTTGGAGGGAATGGTACTAAAGCTGAAACTCCAATACTTTGGCCACCTCATGCAAAGAGTTGACTCATTGGAAAAGACCCTGATGCTGGGAGGGATTGGGGACAGGAGGAGAAGGGGACAGCAGAGGATGAGATGGCTGGATGGCATCACCGACTTGATGGACAAGAGTTTGGGTGAACTCCAAGAGCTGGTGATGGACAGGAAGGCCTGGTGTACTGCAATTCATGGGGGTCACAAAGAGTTGGACATGACTGAGCGACTGAACTGAACTGAACTGAGGTAGCTCAGATGGTAAAAAATATGCCTGCAATGCAGGAGACCCAAGTTCAATCCCTGGGTCAGGAAGATCCCCTGGAGAAGGAAATGGCAACCCACTCCAATATTCTTGCCTAAAAAATTCCATGGATAAAGGAGCTTGGCGGGCTATAGTCCATGGGGTCGCAAGGGCTGAACACGACTTAGTGACTAAACCAACACCAAAGTTGCTATTATAGGATTCAACAACTTAAACCAACTGTCAGTTGGAAATAGATACCTAAAGCTTTATGTTGAGAACAATTCTTCACTCATATCTGGGTCCAGTCGGCTAATGTGATCACTTAACAATGTTGGCCAAAGAGTGGGAAGCAGAGTGGCAGTGACTGTTATTGAACATGTGTGGTTTCGGTTGCTTTCTGGTTCTTTGATTCTGATTATACCCCAGAGTTGTAGGAAATTTATTTCATGGGATCTCTATTTCTTTCCTAAGACCCTTTAAGAAAGGATAATTAGGAGTCAAACATTTTTCTCTCTCTATAAAACATGGAAAGACTGATGATCCTGCCTCATCCTGTGATTGCTCCCATCTGTATTCATTGTTGTAAAAAAATAAATAAATAAAACTGGCAAGATGCACAACAATATACACTATATATTGAAAAAAATCTCTAATTCAATATAAGTGGTTTGGAATGTGGATGAAGATAAAAAGAAAGCCAAAGGCCCTAGTAACAGGACCCAAAGTCTTTCACAACTTTACAGATTCTTTCATTATATTAATTTGCCAGAAATAGGCAGTTGAGACAATCTTCAGCTTCTGGTTTGTAAGTGACTTCCAATTTTGGACTCTTCCATGTATGGATGGTAGGATGATTTCAAGTCCAACATAAGTCATGTTTGCCTTCTAAGATTCTAAAGGTATTACTCAATCCTTTAGGAATATGAAAATTATTGTGGACATTGTCCTGATTAAAAGGGTAAACACAGATGCGTGTTGCCAGTGAATTTTTGAGCATGCACAGTGTGAGAACATCATCAATGGAATTCTAAGAACTTGAAATGCTGTGGGAAACTGGCTTCCAACATCTGAATGTGCAACTGTCCTTCTGCTAACCATTTCATTAAGAATCGAAGCGTTCATAAGGCTAGTGGGCTGCTGAAAGATATTCACGGGAGAAGATTTGCACTCCAGTGAAATTGTAACTGTAGATTGAAATTTGTTTTTCTGTTTTAAAAGGTCATCTCTTCTTTTAAATTTTATTTAGTTTTTGGCGGCACTGGATCTCTGTGCTGTGTGGGCTTTTCTCTAATTGCAACAATCAGGGCCTGCTGTCTAGCTGTGGGACACAGGCTTCTCATTGTGGTGGCTTCTCTTGTTGTGGAGCACGGGCTCCAGAACGTTCAGGCTTCAGTAGGTGCAGTGCAAGGGCCCAGGGGTTGCAATTCCTGGGCTCTAAAGCACAGGCTCAATAGCTATGGTGCATGGGCTCAGCTGCTCTGCAATATGTGGGCTCTTCCCAGACCAGGGATTGAACCCATGTCTTCTGCTTTGGCAGGTGGATTCTTTACCACTGAGCCACCAGAAAAGCCCTTAAAATTTTTAGCTGAAGACAATAATTGAATCTGACAGTTACTGCTAATTTTCAAGTATAAATGTATAGTAGATTGAGTCATGCATGATATTGTTGTAAAGAATCAACTTGTTCAGGGAGCTGAGACATCCCAACATTGGTAGCTGAATTTCTTTTACTGATGTTGGGTGTATTTACATTTTAATGATTGGAACAGAAATCTGTTTGGTAGGATGTGAACAGGTGTCTCTGAAGAGATATCACAGTGGGAAATGTTCATGGAATTTCCATACTTGGTTTCAACCCAATAGTACATATTTCATAACATTTCAGCTAAATTAGCACATCCATTTTTGTATTATATGGGGGTGGGAAAAAACTAACCTTTTCTAGCTCTTGAAAATTAATCAGACTTTTTTAACTTTCATTTTCTTTTGGAATGAAAAAAAAAAGTTGCAAATGTGAACTTCCACCTTGGCAAAATTATAAAGCTCATTCCAACATGAAAAAATCAATGCCAAAGCAGGAAAAAAAAGAATGAGAAGACTCAGTTTTGGTGGTTTGAAATTTAACTCTTGTGTGCAATAAGTCCCATCTTTTAAATGTCCCATCCCTGGTGCCTGGTGATCCCTACAGTGACATGGGCTTATGAATCAGAAAGTACAGTGGAGCATGGTGGAAGGGAGACATTCAGGCGGGGGGAGAACCTATTCAAGGCTGCTAGGTTTTGGGGGAATCTCATGGCCTTCACTGATATCTCTTAGGTGAGTACTTGGGAGATGGAAGCTTAACACTGAAGTTTATGCTTCATCTTCCTTCCAGTGGGATTATCAAAGGAAGACTTGGAGGCTGAAGTTGAAGTTTGTAGCTGAGATTGCTAGCTGATCACCAAACTCATTTCAAATTTTTCTTGGAAGATGGTATGGAGATGCCTTAAAAAGCTAGGAATAAAACTTCCATATGACCAAGCTATCCCACTCCTAGGCATATAACCTCAGGATATCAAAGCTGAAAAAAAAAAAACATGTACTGTACAGCAGTATTTACAATAGCTAGAACATGGAAACAACCTAGATGTCCATTGACAGATAAATGGATAAAGAAGCTGTGGTACATATATACAATGGAATGCTACTCAGCCATAAAAAGAACACATTTGAATCTGTTCTAATGAGATGGACAAATCTAGAGCCTATTATACAGAGTGAAGTAAGTCAGAAAGAGAAATATAAATATCATCTACTGACACATATATATGGAATCTGAAGAGATAGCACTGATAAATTTATCTTTAGGGCAGGAATGGAGAAATAGACATAGATAAGAGATGTATGGACAAGGTGGGAGGAGAGGAGGCAGAAGGGGAGATAGAGTAACATAGAAATTTACAATACCATATGTAAAATAGAGAGCCAATGGAAATTTGATGTATGACCCAGGGAGCTCAAACTGGGGCTCTGCAACAGGTGGGGTGGGGAAGGAGAAGTGAGAGAGATCCGGGAGGGATGGGATATGAGTGTACCTATTGCTGATTCTTGTTAAGTATGACAGAAAACCACAAAATTCTGTAAAGCAATTATCTTTCAATTAAAAAAAATTTTTTTAAGATGTTTTTCTTGGACACATGGCTAGACTACATTTCCCATCCTCCCTTGTGGTTAACTGTGGCCACGGAAATAAGTTCCAGCCAAGAAGATACCCACTTGTAGGGCTAATCTAGGAAATTCAAAAAGAAATCTCTCCTTCCTCTTTCCTTTGCACAGCTTAATGCTAAAAATTTGGTGTCCTTAGAGGCCTTTGGTGACGAGTGCTAACTTCCAGACTGGAAGTAGTCTGGGGCCAGGAATTAGTACTTGAAGAAAAGTCACTTGATCATAAATATGCATTAGGTAGTTATATGAATAAAAAGTAAACTTTTATTGTGTTAAGCCATTGAGATTTTGGAATTTGTTAGTTTTAGCTGCTAGTATCACCTTAAGTAATATAGATAATTTTCCTCATAATCTCCAGAAGGCCCTCCACAGCTTCTCAAAATAAACATGCAACTTATGTAAAATGATGTACTTGCTAGTAAAGCCAGCTTTCTGGCAAGTACTCTTGAACTCAAATCTCTTTGGCATAGAAATTATGGAATAGCTTCCCATACCACCACCTCCCATGTGCTTCCACCAGGGGTAGAATGAAGAAAATGTCAAATACAAAGGTATCTTGTAAGATCTCTAACTAAATTCTGTCTACTACTTTATTTTTCTAAAAAACAAAACACCTCGACAGTGAGATGTCACTATGTTAGGAAACTCTAACCAACTTAAAGCCTAGGAAAGTCGACATGCTTTGTCTAAGGTGACAGTTGTATATTAAAAAGAAAATTCTTGAATACTTTGTTTGCCAACGTGTTTCTTTTCCTTTTTGCATGGAGTATTGAAACCATGGAAAATCTTCATGTCAGGCTAATTGTGTGGCTGAAACAAAAGTTTACAAAAGTAGTGAAAGCAAGGATTTATGCTTCAAATTTAAAATTTCACGAGCTCAGATTGGCAGAATCAAAAGTCAACATCATTGTCAGTCATCTGGAAGTTTCCAAATATTCAGATTTCTGGAAATGAGTAAACAAAAGATCTAGATGAGTTACTGATATATATATTTTTTAACTTTGGGGGAAATTCTTTTGGCCCATGGGGTAGCAAAAAGTCAAGCAAGATTGAATGTCTAAGCATGCATACACACACGCACACAGTTATAACGTTAATTGAGACCATGTATTTCACATAGCATTATAATTATATAACAGTGTAGTAGCTGCCTCTCTATCAAAACCATCTGGGATTGCTTTGATAAGAGGGATATTCAGAGTAGGTGCTTGTGTGTGTGCTAAGCCACTTCAGTTGTGTCCAACTCTTTACAATCCCATAGACTGTAGCTTGTCAGGCTCCTCTGTTCATGGGATTCTCCAGGCAAGAATACTGGAGTGAGTTGCCATGCCCACCCCCACGGGATCTTCCTGACCCAGGGATCAAACCCCTGTCTCTTATGTTTCCTGCATTAGCAGATAGGTCCTTTACCACTAACACCATTTGGGAAGCTCATTCAGATACACTTTACAAGTTTTGTTGTCTGAGAGATTCTGCCCACACATTTATAAGGTATCTCTCCAGAGATATGACAGTGGAATAATTTTCCTGAAAGATTTCCCTTAAAGTTTCAGTGCTTTCCAGTGTTCTCTGAATATACTTATGCTATAAGGAAACACGAGGACTTGTGTTAATGGGTGATACTGATATTACCCCTAAAGAGCTGAGTTTTTGAGACTGATCTTAAACAGCACAATGGACAAACATTAGTAAAGGGTAGGGCGCCAGAGTTCCCACTGCAATAGAATGAGATCAGGGAGGAATCACTAGTGGAAATTTACATCACAGAATGTTCCATTTAGGTGAGAGTTTAATCTACCTTGAGAATGAAGCATCTAGATATTGTGCTTTTGTGCCGTTTTCAGCAGATTTTTCAGTTCATAATGTTCCTCTGGCCATGGCTATAAGATATTTATGCTCAACTGGGTTCATTGTTTTTTGTGAACTTATAAAAATTGCTTTTTTATTAGTCTATAAAAGCCATGTTTGGAGACAGACTAAAATAAAAATTAATGCAACTTATCACCCTACAGCAGAGAACAAGGGCCTGTTTTGGTCTCATATTTAAGTACTGCAGATGCGTTAGAACCTCATAAAAATGGTTCCCTGGCCCATCAACCCTAACCAGGGAGCAAGAAGCTGAAATCTGTGAATTGCCCACAACCAAAAGGGAAGTCTTTGGAGAGCTACATTGTAAAAACTCTGAGAGCTGATATGTTCTGACTGGAAGCATAAAGTATGGAATTCATTATGAAAAAGCACTTCCCTTAATAAGCATCTTCTTTCTCTATCTATCACCTTTACTTAAACAAAAAAAAAAGTCCTTTTGATTGTGATATGCCTCATTTTGGCTTTAAAATCTATCTTATTTTTTTAATCTCTTTTAAAAAAATCTATCTTATTGAACAAAAAAGGAGGCTGCATTCTCTCTGGTCCTTAAGTAAAAATTGCAAGCAATGAGATATATGAGATTTGCTAATTCAAAGCATGTTCAACAGCTATATTTTCCATGTCTATGAAGGCTTTCACAGAATATTAGGAAATATATCAAATAGGCCAGTTTGACAAAATCATAGCTACAGTATGAGAATTATTATTACTATTAACTACGTTACAAAATCAAAACTGAACAAAAACATAGCTCACAGCCCTGCTGATGGGATTCTTTTCCAGGAGGTAGCTTGGGCTGGGTTTCAGCCTCCAGTTGACTCCTACTGGGTGTCTGGGGGTGCCTTTGCTGAATGAGCCAGGCTACTGGCACACAGAAAGCTGAAGGATGAGCAGGACAGAGCAAAGTACCTCCATTTTACCCCAAGTTTTCCTATGTTGTCTTCTCATGATGTACAAAGGCCAAGAGCCTTCAGCAGGTTGGTGCTTCCTAGGCATTCTCACCTCTCTTGGTCTCCTGCCCCCGATCTGGGCCAGGAATCTTACTGTGGGCACTGGGGCCTTGTTCTCTGGGTGTGGAGGAGGGGCGGGGCACTGAAGGAACTGATGGGGAATTACCGCCCCAATACTCTCTCCTTTGGGTCGCTTTTCAGATGTATTCTCAGGGACATATCCATCTTTGAATGAGTGTTTCCATTCCTAGACCCCATTCTTTTCAGCTGGCCTTCCCATCCATCTCTTATTTAAACTGGGCAAATCAAAAGCTGTACTTGATCAGCCTTTAGGAAAAGTATGCTGGCCCTCCCAACTGTGATAAGAAGCCAGTTACAATGATCTGGATGTGAAAGCAATCACAGCGCAAGAGTTCTAGCTAAACAGACACCATCTGCACCCCTCGAGTGAGCATGTCTTGTCCAGGTCCAGACCCCATCAGCTCTGAGCTGCTGTTCCTGGGGCCCAGTCCCTGAACACATGCCTGGGGTTCCCAGGACACAGACCAATTGCTTGTGCAATGAACACTTTATGAGAAACTCTTCTTCCCAAACCCCCCTCGCCCTTTTCCTCAGAGCTTGAAATCAGCAAGCCAAAAAACATTTTATCCTAATATAGAAAAGAATTAGACAGCAGATGCTTCTTCACAGCAGCCTGCGTGCTGGGGAGAAGGGGGGAAAAATGGCGTAGCCCTCCCTCTGGCAAGAGTGAGGACTGAATCATCAGGGAGCATTTGTGGCAAAATCACATTTTTCTTTTAGATAGTGAAACGATTATCACGGGGCTATGGACAGCTAGTTCAGAGTGACTTCAGTGAATCTACTCCGTTTCACCGCAGAAAGAGTGTGTCCTGGGCTGCAAGGGAACAAAACGTCCAAGACTATTATCGTGGGAGGAGAGCAGATAGGAGACCCTGGAGAAAATTGGCTGAGATCAAGAAGCGAGAGGAGCCAACAAAATAATGAAGAAGATTTGTTTCCTTTTTGAACTCAGGGTGGGGATTTGGGTCCTATCTTGATAATTATGTGAAAACAAAAGGTCACCCCAATGAATGATTTTCCCAGAGGCCCCCATGAGACAAGCTATAAAATCAGTTTGATGGTTCAAACCCATCCCACCAAAGATCATCACTAGGGGCTGGGAGCATTTCTTTGGCTTGGTGAGTGAAAGCATAATTTTCTCTATATTACCTCAGGACCCAGAGGCTTATTCAGATTAGGAAGGGAAAGAGGAAAGAAGGAGAGAGAGTTAGTGAGGGAGCTCCTTCAATATTGGAGTTTTTCCATTTTTAATGCTTTAGGCAAGAGTACTGGAGTGGGTTGCCATTTCCTTCTCCAGGGAGTTCTTCCAACCGAGGGATCGAATCCACATTTCTTATGTGTCCATTGGCAGGTGGGTTCTTTACCACTAGTGCCCTTACACCTGGGAAACATAGACATCACCATTTATAAAAGAGAGAGCTAGTGGGAAGTTGCTGTATAACAGGGAGCTCAGCTCGGAGCTCTGTACAACCTGGGGCGGGGGTATGGGCAATGGGGGCAGGGAGAGAGGGATATATGTATACTCACGGCTGATTCACATTGTTGTACAGCAGAAACGAACACAACATTGTAAAACAACCATGGTTGGAGGGGGGCATGCATGCTCAGTCATGTCTGAATATTTGCCGCCCCATGGACTATAGCCTACCAGGCTCCTCTGTTCATGGAATTTTCCAGGCAAGAATACTAGAGTGGGTTGCCATTTCCTACTCCAGGGGATCTTCCTGATCCAGGGATTGAACCCATGTCTCTTACATCTCCTGCATTTGCCAGGCAGATTCTTTACCACTGCACCATAGTGCTTTACCACTGGAAAGCCCTAAAAAAATTTAAAAAATAAAAAAATTAAAGAAAAAAAAATCCCATCTTCTTCTGTGTGAACGTCTATAAAGTATGAGTGTGCTCTGATTTTCCAGTCCTACCTCCCACTAGTGCTATTAACAGTCTCTCTGATCCAAGAGGCTTTTCTTTTTACTATTCCTGGGAGATGTCACCTTCATTTCTATGTATTCACTCCCTTGGTGATCTTATTCCCATCCAAAGTGTTTATACTATATTCTAGACATCTGTCCATCCAGATATCTGTGGTCCAAGTTTCTCCTTCAAGACCATCTTCAGCACTCCTCCAGCGGGAGATTGTGTATCTCTGAATCTCCAGAGCAGCCAACATTTATACTTTTGTGATGTTAGCATTTCATTCGGGCTTATTTGGGTTTTTACAGCATTACTGTGTTTTTATAAAGAATGTCTTTCCCAAGGAGAGTGAACGCGCCTCTGTGACATGGACTGTGTCACAGACGTTTTTATATTCCACATAACATCTAAAAGAGTTTATATAAATATTCAAAATATTTTTCCCTAAATCCTTTGAGTATGTGGCCTTTAAACCTCATTGCTAGCCCTTGGAAATGGGGAAATATGTCCAAATGAGGCAAATAGAAGCTGTTTTAGGGTCATCATCAAATATTGTTATGCCTCTCTCTCTCTTCTCCCCATTGGGTCACGGGATCATAGGGACCTTTAAGCTGGCCAGGACATTAAATGACATTGAGCCAAATGCTCTCCTTTTAGAGATGAGTATGTGGCTGGTCTTGATGGAGGTCACATGGTCATTTAGTAGAGGAGAGACTGAGAAAGCAATAGACTTCACAACTCAGTAGTTTTGTCCCTATTTGTTTATATTGCTTCTTGCTTAGCTTTCTCATGGCTGCCGGAACAATAAATATTATTAATTTGATTTAGGGTTTGCCTGAAATAGCCCTCAGCTTTTCAGTTATATTTTCAAATGCTTCAAGAGTCTAGTGCGTGTTTGTCAATTACGGTTATTTGCACTCTGATTACATTTCAGTCTCTTCTTTCTGACATTTTGGAAGTTGCTTTAAATCTATTTAGCCATTTGAAGGGCTCCATTCTGTCTTCCATGTAGTTGGGCTGCTGTTCATTTTTCTACACTCTGAGAGAGAGCAAAGGTCAAAACACTAGGCCTAGGAAAGATACTACCTGAAGGGAGTTCCAGTGAGAATTTTGATGAAATATTCAAATGTAGACAAATGCTTACAATGTAAGAAGAATAGACATTTGATGCACTTCAGAAATATTCTAAGATCACTACTGTTCTGCTTTGAAGTGCCAAAAGGCATTCCTAGAAGGAATAAAATTAATTTCACTTTTCACAAAATATCAGTATGGTTTTAATAAAATAATTTTAAAGCAAGATCCAAGTCCTGGGACCCAAGTTTTCATCAAGGCATTGGTCATTCATTTCCTCGAGGGCCAGTTCCCCCACTGAATAAGAATTACACCTGTTCTCCACAACTCATATATTTGCTTTTATTATTAGAAGTCCACATAAAATGTGTGGGAAAATTATTTACATATTGAATTTATTTCTTGTGGGTTTCAAAAAGATTGTTCCCTGGGCTGGAGTTTATTTTGCTGATTGTGTTGTAACGATTCCATGTGCATTAGTTGGGAAGAAAATAATAATAAGATGTTTAGTGTTTAAATGTGTGACTTAACCATTCAAGATACAAGACAGATGGAATCAACCACAGAGTGTACAATGTTTAATTCTTTCTGCTTCTACGTTGTCTTCCCTCCATTTCTCTCACTCTCCACATTTCATCACCCCATTCTAATCGCTGTCAATTTAGGCATTGTCTTTTGCCCTTGTTCTTTTCCCCTAACCAGTCAGTTTCACAGCTGACAGGAACGCTTAGGAGAGATCCAGCACTTCAAAGCATACGAGATCGTCCTTATTAGAGGTGGATGCTTGCAGAATGTTGACGGAGTAGCGGACGAGTTACTAGCAGCTTGTCTCATTTCCACTGAAGGAGTTTTTCATATTGCACCCTCGTTGTGGCCACTGATTTAGTCCACTTAATCCTTTGAGTTTTGCTGTGAATGCCGACATAGTCTCTCAGAGTAAGAGAGATTCTCAGAACTGAGCAGATATCTCTGACTTCCTCTCCCATAATTACCTTTAGAATCATTCTAGGGCAATATGATGTGCTTCTGCAGAGCAACTTTCTCTGGTACAAAGCTAATCCTATTAATATAGTGACTTCTAATCTAAGTAGGTGTCAAATTCCATTTTCAGTTAACATACTTTATAGCAGGCTAAACTTTTCAGTGATGAGATACAGGAAAAATGGATCAAATGAAATAATTATAAAATTTAAAAATAATATATACCATTTACAATAGCTCAAAAATTAGAAACTATCAAATACCTAGGAAAGATGTGCAGGCTTCTACAGTGAAAATTAGCAACACTTATGAGAGAAATGAAAGAACACATAAATAAATATAAGCATATTTATTTCATGTTCACTGATGGAAGACTCAATAATTTCAAGGTTTCAAATTTCTCCAAACTGATCCATATAGTTAACCACGATTCCTATCAAACCCCCAGAAAGTTTTGTTGTATTGTTGCCATGAGGGGTACAGGGAGACTGTCAAGCTTATTTAAAAACATATAGTATAAATGAAAAGCTATCTTGAGGAAAAACAAAGTTTGAGAGCTTATAATACCAGATACAAAAACTTACTGTAAAGCTTTACAATTAAGATAATGTGGTATTGGCCTAATGAGAGACAAATAAACCAAAAGAATAGAATCCAGAATCCAGAAATAGACCAAAAGTAAGTATTCTCCTAAAATATAGCAAAGGCATTACAGCAATGCATTGAGGGAACAGATTGCATATTCAGTGAATGATGTTGAGTGAGAATACATTTGTAGAGGAAAAATCAATATAATTTATATTTCAAGGTAGCTTATAGATCTAAATGAAAAAAGTAAAAAAGCTTATAGCCCCTAGAAAGTAATATAGGATGTTTTAATGAAATTTGGGTAGAAAATGATTTCTTAAACAGGACCCCCAAAAGTACTAATCATAAGGAAAATTTTAGCAAAATGGACACAATTAAAATTAAAATGTATGTTCATTAAAAGACATCAAGTGGCAAGGCAGGCCACAGAGAAGAGAAGACATTGGCAATGCAAATATATAACAAAAGACATACAAGAAATACAGAAAGAACTCCTATATATCAATAATGGAAAGACATGGCAGCAGGAAAAATGAGTTTAAGATTTTAACAAGCATTTCCAAATGGCCTGTAGACATGTGAAAATATCTACCTTTATTAGCTGTCAAGGAAATTCTAATTAAAACTAAAATGTAAACCCCCTACATGCCCATCAACTGGCTAAAATCACACAGACTGGCAATACTAAGAGATTGGGAGGACACAATGGGCTTCCGTGGTAGCTCAGTTGGTAAAGAATCTGCCTGCAATGCAGGAGACCCTGGTTGGATTTCTGGGTCAGGAAGATCCTCTGAAGGAGGGATAAACTACCCACTCCAGTATTCTTGGGCTTCCCTGGTGGCTCAGCTGATAAAGAATTCACCTGCATTGCGAGAAACCTGGGTTTGATTACTGGATTGGGAAGATCCCCTGGAGAAGGGCATGGCAACCCATTCCAGTATTCTGGCCTGGAAAATTCCATGGACTGTATAGTCCATGGGATCACAAAGAGTTGGACACGACTAAGCAACTTTCACTTTCTTTATTTCTTTCACTGTGAGGACATAGTAAAATTGGAAGCCTCATGCAGCTTGGGATGGGTACCTGAACTGGTACAACTGCTCTGAGAAAGAGAGTGTCAGTATCTACTAATGGGTGCAATATGCACACTGTATGATTCCAAAGTATATGCTCAACAGGAATGCCCATGTTTCTGTGCCAAAACGAGGATGATCATGGCACTACTGTAAGGGTCCAGATACTAATGGACAGTTGACATATTGTAGGTCTACACAACAGGATACTTACTATACAGCAAAGGGAATAGTGACCTCCTGTCTCATGCAACAACCTGAATGAATCTCTATGACAGTACTATAGAGTCCAAGAAGCCAGACACAGAAGAATACTCATCATGTGATTTTGTCTCTCAATTTCAAACACTGGCTAAACTAAACTAGGTGATAGAAATCCTGAGAATGATTATTTGAGGGCTGATTGGAATGTATGGGCAGGGCATGGAGGGAGGCTTCTTGGGTGCTGATTAAAAGTTTTATTTCTTGATTTGATTGATGATTAGGTTAGGAGAGTGTGTTGACTTTGTGCAAATTCATCACACTGAGTAGTCAATATTTTTGTAATTTTTCTCTTTGTGTATTATGCTTTAGTAATAGTTTTCTTACTTTCTTTATTTCTTTCACTGTGAGGACATAGTAAATTGGAAGCCTCATGCAGCTTGGGATGGGTACCTGAACTGGTACAACTGCTCTGAGAAAGAGAGTGTCAGTATCTACTAATGGGTGCAATATGCACACTGTATGATTCCAAAGTATATGCTCAACAGGAATGCCCATGTTTCTGTGCCAAAACGAGGATGATCATGGCACTACTGTAAGGGTCCAGATACTAATGGACAGTTGACATATTGTAGGTCTACACAACAGGATACTTACTATACAGCAAAGGGAATAGTGACCTCCTGTCTCATGCAACAACCTGAATGAATCTCTATGACAGTACTATAGAGTCCAAGAAGCCAGACACAGAAGAATACTCATCATGTGATTTTGTCTCTCAATTTCAAACACTGGCTAAACTAAACTAGGTGATAGAAATCCTGAGAATGATTATTTGAGGGCTGATTGGAATGTATGGGCAGGGCATGGAGGGAGGCTTCTTGGGTGCTGATTAAAAGTTTTATTTCTTGATTTGATTGATGATTAGGTTAGGAGAGTGTGTTGACTTTGTGCAAATTCATCACACTGAGTAGTCAATATTTTTGTAATTTTTCTCTTTGTGTATTATGCTTTAGTAATAGTTTTCTTAAAAACAACACAGATCTCCTATTCCTTTGCTTATACTATTCACTCTAAATCATTTAATTCAATTACTGTTGCTCTTTAAAACTGCTGTGCAAGATTTGTGCAGTATATAGAATGCCTCCTGAAATAATCAGGAAATCCCAACTTAAAGGGTTTTGTGTTGTTGTCTTTTAAAAATCAACACACATACAATCAGGCTGTCAAGGACCCAGCTTGTCTACCAGAGATAGGGAGATTCAGATCAAGAAGAGAATTTTAATACGGTCATACATTATCTATAACCTGTAGGATGAATAAAGATAAGAATTAAAGTGGACTTAACTGAAAATAGCCTTGTGATAAAAACAAGTCACTTTATTTCAATGACACTCAACTTCCACTGTGATTTTTATCTGGTGCTTATTTAGTTTCTAGGCCACAACAAGAAGGCTTGTTTTATTCTTTCTTTCCTTCTTTTTCTGATTCTTCATTTCTGTAAGGTCAGTGTAACCTGTGGGAATGGAACTGCCTTTGTAGTTGCTTTGCACAATGTCACCGAATCCATAGTTCAGAAGGAAAACAGGTGTGAAGCTCGAAGTATTTGTAGTCTGAACTACTTGTTCTTAACTTGAATTTCAAAAACATTGTTTGAAGTGACTCTGATGTTATTTTGATTTACTATCCTTAGAAACAGCCCTTTCTCAGTTAGCTCAGACTTGCAAGCCAGCCGCATAAATTAAACAAAACAGTCTCATGGGAGGAATGATGAGGGAGGAAAAAAAAAAAAACATGAAGGTATCATATTGCAGACCAGCAAAATGAATGTTTTTATGTAAACGTTTTAACGGACGGTCATGGCAGATTAAAGTTCTTATTCTTAATTTCCCAATGATACTCTGCTCAGTTTAAATGCTGTGCGAAGTTAGATTCATTCACGTGTATCACCTACAACAGTAATTTCATTGCAACTGTATTCTTTCCTGGTTTCTCTTGTCTTATTGCCTTCACTTTATACTTGGTCATCAAAATATAATGACAGGGCCACCTTGAAGCAATACTCCCCCAAAGAAAGAACAGAAATATCTGAGGGCATTTTAAGTATTAACTTGAAATTTCTAGATAAGAGATGAGAGGGCAAAAAACCATATGTTATCCGAAGGGAAGAGAATGATGACATCTTGCTGTATCCAGGATCCTTTGAATACATGCAAAGAGTAAATACACGGATTCACTGATCATTTAACTTAAGGATGTTTGCTTCACTATAGTGTAACATGTGCCTTTAGAAAACCTCAGTTTCCTAGAGATGGGGTCAGACATTAAAGAGCTGATGCTAAATTCACTGTAATCAGTCAAATGACTCACTGTAGGTGACTCTAGAATTTTACTGCTCTAACTTAGAAGTCCCTTGGACTGCAAGGAGATCCAACCAGTCCATTCTGAAGGAGATCAGCCTTGGGTGTTCTTTGGAAGGAATGATGCTAATGATGAAACTCTAGTACTTTGGCCACCTCATGCAAAAAGTTGACTCATTGGAAAGACTCTGATGCTGGGAGGGATTGGGGGCAGGAGGAAAAGGGGACGACAGAGGATGAGATGGCTGAATGGCATCACCGACTCGATGGACATGAGTTTGAGTGAACTCCAGGAGTTGGTGATAGACAGGGAGGCCTGGCATGCTGGGATTCATGGGGTCGCAAAGAGTCGGACATGACTGAGCAACTGAACTGAACTAAACTTAGTAATAAACCGGTTGCCCAAAAAGGACAAAAATAGTATCTATTTAGTAAAATGGACATTCCACAGAAGAAGATCTGTTCATAAAAAATAAAACTCTAATTTCTAAGAATTGCTGTGGCTAAAATTGCATTTTTTAATGCAATAATAGCTGTGATGGAAAATTCACACCACCACCTTAGCCTCACTTGCTGACAAAGCAGTTTCCACCATCTCTTAAGAGATAACAGCTTATTCTTCTAATATACGACTTCTTGGAAAGAAGTCCACTTTCTCTGAATTAGTTTCTTATTTGAATTTTTTTTCTGTTGACAGTCTTTTCAAACAAATTTAGCACGCTGACTTGTTCTAATGTCTGTCATTGAATGTTCTAACACTCATAGATGCACCTCTCTTGACCCTCCTCGTGATACTGTTTGATCACTAATAAGACACAGTGATAATTGTGGTATGGGAAAAGGCACAAGTGTGTTAGGCTACTAATATGAGGCACACCCTCGCAGCCAAGGGAGTGTTTATACCAAGGTATAAACCATATTCGACAAGTTTCTCTGTGAACCACTGAGATATGCTTTTATTATGAGTCACATGTCCACATACTCACTTGGCAATGTTGGAAAGTTGTTAGATGGCAGTGCCTCCCAGGAACGGTACTTTCTGATGTGCATGTGTGCCTGAGTACCTTGGCCTGAGTATTTTAACCAAAATGAATGGGTACTTGTTTTGTTCCATTCAATGAGATAAAGAATTTAGAAAATAATGCCCTATTACATCCTTTTTCTGCCTTGTAAAATTTTAATCAAGTGTATGTCTTTATATTCATGAATCTACATTTGCAAATATTCAGTGCTATTGACAAACCAGAAAACTTAGATGTAACTTTCATCTTTATGTTTTTGTAACTCAAGGGTTGCTGACTCTAGATTTTACTGAGTGATTAGACAAAATAAGTTATTCCACTGAGTGAAAAATGAAGAGCCTCTGGCCTGGGTTTCTAACACTGTACTTTGCTTAGCACACATGGAAGTATTTGCAT
This sequence comes from Madoqua kirkii, assembly GCA_006408675.1. Taxonomy (NCBI): domain Eukaryota; kingdom Metazoa; phylum Chordata; class Mammalia; order Artiodactyla; family Bovidae; genus Madoqua; species Madoqua kirkii. The sequence continues at coordinate 20,273 of SJYC01041391.1, read as the reverse complement.
CTCATAGTCTGTATGTTAATAAGCAGTTTCCAAGCAAAAATGAAATTAAGTTCAATTTTTAGTAATCCATGTTTGCAAAAGGCAAAGCTACATGTATGTGACCTGGTTCGTCAGAACAGAGAAGCAAAGAATTACTGGATTTAAAGAATTCAAGGGTGATTAAGAAAGTTATATTGTAAATCATATGTTATAGATTAAATCTGAAATCTGAAGAAGTTCAGTGACTTGCCCAAGTTCATAAAACCAGCCAGGGCAAAATCAAGACTGAAAGAGAGGTCTGTCAATGTCCAGTCCATTTCTTATATCACTAAAATGTGTTGCCCCTAGAATACTGGATTTTCATATCAATAGCTTAGCACATCTTGATCATATACCATGGAATTTTTTTTTTAGTTATTGTTAGGAAAATATACTTATGTGAGAAAATAACTGCAAATGTTATGGGATCCAGTGGGAAGTAATAGTCTCCAGACTAGTTTTGCAACTCAAATACAGAATGTGTCACAATCCTCTGGAGACATTTTGCTGTGGGTTCTTAAAGAATTCAGGCAGTCAGTAATGAGTCCAGAAATAAACTGGTAACTCAAAGATGGTATATGGAACCCAACATAATGCAAAGCTATGGATCCTCTGCCAAGAGTGTGGTCTGTGATGTTTGCTAAACTCTTGAAGTTTTAGCATGATGAAACCCAGGGCAGGGAGCATATCTGAAACCCTCTGGAATTTTAAATAGGTCTGAATTGTAGAGAATCTTTTTAAAGTTTTTGACAGTTTCTTCAGAAATACTTTTCACATTGCCATGTGATATGGGTAGAGCTCATTTCAGCTAAGTCTTACATTGAGAACTAGAAAGCTAAAAGAAGCTACAACTCTTTTTTTGGCCATTAAAATACCAACTTGACATATTTTACTTGCAATTACCAGGTCGTCATCCATCCCAATGGCATGTAGCCATGCATTTATTCACTAAGGACTGGGTTGTATCTCATGATCTTCTCATAAACTAGGCAAAAGAAGAAATGCTCAAAAATGTTGCTTGGTTCCAGCGACTATTCTTAGTGACTGTGGAAGACCATTAAGAAAAAAATGAAACAAGAAAAGAAGCAGGTCAGTGTGCACTGGCCAAGCTGATACATTATTCACCAGTCGCTTAGTCAGCCAGTATTTATTAAGTAAATGCGATGTTCTTATAAAAAATGCACAGCCTACCAGCAGGAATAGATAATCAAAGACACAAAGAAACACGTAATTATTTGTAGGTAAGTATCCTGGTCGGGATTTTTCAGGAGTTAGGTTGAAAATGCTGAGCTTGGAGATGAAATAAGAATTTACAAATCTGTCTGGATGGGAGAGGGTGAACAAGGAATGTAACAATTCTTACAAAAGGTGCCAGAATCCCTTTTAAAATGGGAACTCTGTGCTTGGGAGAGAAAGTGGTAATCTTTTCATTGTCTGGCTCCAAGATCTCCAAGAACACAGTTATGTTTTCTGTTAGATAAAAAGTAGGGTGGGTGATTTGGAGGAAGGGAGAGGTGTGCAGGATGGGGAAAACTCAGAGATTTAAGAGCACTTCTCAAAGTGTGGTCAATAGAACTCTAGGGGTCCTTGATACCTTTCAGGGGTCTTAAAAGTCTAGATCATTTACAAAATAATACTTAGATGCTGTTTGTTTTTATTGGTACAAAGCAGTGGTGGGTAAAACTGCTGAGGCCTTAGCATGGATCCAGCCAATGGCAACAAACATTTTTAAGCTAATTTCATTTAGGAATATCTTTCATGAAGCAAAAAAAAGTTGCTAATTTTATCAAATCTTGATTCTTTAGTATATTTCTCACTTTCTGAATATATATCTGGGAATGGCTAGATTTTCTTTATAAACTTCCACCAAAAAACAAAACTGTTATGATAGAATGCAGAAGCAGCTATAAGAATCCGTCATTTTCTATTATAAAGACATTAAAAAGTTTTCAAGAATGCAAAATAATACTACATTCGGTATGCTATAGAGCTGCTGAGCTGTAATACAGGAGCCACAGTTATATGTGACTGATTATATTTAAATTTATTAAATGGATGATAAATTAATCTGTTTCCCAGTCTCACTAGGCTTACTTTAAGCGCCCCATGGCCACAATGCACCTAGTGAAATGAATTTCGCTCAGTCGTGTCTGACTCTTTTGACCCCGTGGACTGTATAGTCCATGGAATTCTTTAGGCCAGAATACTGGAGCGGGTAGCCTTTCCCTTCTCCAGGGGATCTTTCCAAACCAGGGACTGAGCCCAGGCCTCCTGCACTGCAGGCGGATTCTTTACCAGTCCCCACGATGCACCTGGAATAGACCATGTCAGCACAGAAAACAATTCTATTATCACAGAAAGTCCTGCCGGGCAGCACTGTTATAGAGCATGCAGTTGCCCCTTGAATAGCTAGATGGATTAGAGGTGTCAACTCCACTGCAGTGGAAAATCCGAGTATACTTTATAGTTGGCCCTTCTTATTCCATGGTGCTTCTGTATTTGCGGTTCTGAATTTGTGGGTTTAACCAACTGCACATTCTGTGGTACTGTAGTATTTATGGTGGGGAAAAAAAAATCTGTGTTTAAGTGTCTTCACACAGTGCAAACCCATATTTTCAAGAGTCAGCTGTATATGTAAATCTGACTTTGGGGTCTGTGTGTCTCTATACTAGAAGCAAGTTTTTAAGGGGAAAAGCCTGAAATGTATTTCTTTTGGAACGTTTCCATAGAACTGGTCTCTGTTTTCTCCAAATTCACTTCCTTTGAGTTCTTGGACCCTCAGCTTCTCACTTTCATGGTCTCTGAGGACCAGAATCAGAGGAAGTAGGCATCTTTGCTTTACTCCACAGCCCAGAAGGTATCAACCTCAGAGTGTCCATATGCAATAAAGTCAGGAGTCAGAGTCCCTGGAAACAAGTGACCTGTCTGCCAGTAGAGCTCTGATGCAGATGGGGGTGGGCAGGGGAGAAAAAGCCAGAAAATATTTCTTTCCAGCATGAGTTCAAGTAACCCCCTCAACTGAACCAACCCGATGGCACATTTGCCCCCCTAATACAGTCACCTCTTCTATGGCCAAAGTCTGCAGCATTTTCAAATGCATTTCAATAATAAGTCTCTAGCCTGGAGTTTGCAAGCTTGTTAGAAACTGGGATGAGAGATTGCCTGTTAGCAGACGCCAACGCTTACTTTCCCAATATTTTCTCTTCCTGTGATAACAACCATCATCATTCTCTTTTTAGGAGACAGAAACCCATGCACAGAAATTTGTGTGCTGTTATTTGCAAGGTAACGATATTTGAGTGTTTGCTCTCACGCTGGTGTTAATTAGTTCACAGCATATTTAAGTCTGGGAATGACACAAGTCAGCTGACATCTCGGAAGGGCATCTTTTACATAGCTACGTTATGTTCTGACAAAACCCAAGCAGCCTTGCCAAGACACTGATGGTGCCTGGTAAACACGGTTTTGGCAAAGAGTGCAGAGGGATTTTTCTCAACTGGCAACTCGGCAAATGCAGGTTTACAGATGTGCCACCCTTGGTTAATTAGCGACAGGGTTGGCTTTTAATTTAATTTGAAGCAACATGAGGAAAAAATCAGGGGGAGAAAAGTGGATAAACAAGCCCACTGGTCTCACTGCTGGAGGAATGAAGTTATACAAGCATGAATGATCCATCCCACAAAGAGCTTGACGGATGTGGTTGCTTCTGAAACACAAGAACATCTGGCTACACTGCACAGCTGAGGAGGAAAAAAAAAAGAAGGGTCCAAATTCATGGACACATTTCTGTCAGAGACATCCGGCAAACAGATGGCTCTGGTTCCAAATAAAGTCTCGTAGATGTGCTGAGAGGTTTTTGAAAACTCATGTGTTCACAAACGCATTCTCTTTACCCCTTTATTTCCAACTCAGTAACTTGTCACCAGCTCTTCTCTACTGGCTATCTTCAGGGTGACGACAGAGGACTGGAGAGGGTCCGAATTATATTCTCCACTGAATCTAGTTCTGCTGCAACAGGGAAGAACAGTACATCCCAATGGCAGATCTCAGTCTAGGCTACACCCTACCATCATGAGAATGAAAACTTTCTACCTCAGTGATGGGCTGGGGCTTCCCTGGTGGCTCAGATGGTAAAGAATCCACCTCCCAGGTTCGATCCCTGGGTTGGGAAGATCCCCTGGAGAAGAGAATGGCTACCCACTCCAGTATTCTTGCCTGGAGAATTCCATGGACAGAGGAGTCTGGCAGGCTGTAGTCCATGGGGTTGCAAAGAGTTGGACATGACTAAGTGACTAACAAACATGACAGGTTAATATATTGTAAAGCTACCCACTCCAGTATTCTTGCCTGGAGAATTCCATGGACAGAGGAGTCTGGCAGGCTGTAGTCCATGGGGTTGCAAAGAGTTGGACATGACTAAGTGACTAACAAACATGACAGGTTAATATATTGTAATGGCCAACAGTTATCGAACACGTGTGCCAGAGCCGGGATGAAGTGCTCGTTTAATCTCTTGTAATCTCTGGTGCAGCTTTTTAGAGTGGTTTCTATTATGACCACAAGTTTTAAAACGAGGAAATTCAGGTACATATCTGAAGTTATCCAACTCATTTGTGGCAAATATAACATTCTTTCTTGGGTCCCTCTAGAATGGATTCTAAATCACTTCCCTGCTTATGAATATTTTAGGGAAATGAAGCACTTTTTGTTGGAGGTGGGCAAGTCTCAGGCAATGGGAAGATGAGATGTATCACTCAGAACAGTGAATTGCTCTAGTCTCCTGAATAGAGAATAATATACTGTTTGGCAAATACATCTAAAGCCTGCAATTTGAGAGGGATTTTTTTTCTTTCTGCTGTGTTCTGCTCCTTGTCCAGATGATCCTTTAAGTCTGGAAGGGGATGGAAGGGACAGAGTGCAGCAAAGACTTCTCCAAAGCACAGTGGAAATCAGCAGTTGCTGGAAGACTTGGAGGCCTGTGATGGGTATGACCAGCACCCCAGGTGCTCACACACTGCTCCCTTCACCTGCTCTGACCTGAAACGAAACAAGAACAGGGGTGATCCTGACAAAAAGGAAACATCCCTAGATGTACTCCCTTTCTCAGAGGGGATCATGAATGTCCACAAACATCAGTATCATCCATGCAGACACGATATAAGAGAAAGTCAAACAGATAGCTAGTGGAAAGTTGCTATGTAACACAGGGAGCTCAGCCCGGTGCTCTGTGATGACCCAGAGGGGTGGAATGGGGAGGTGGGAGGGACGCTCAAGAAGGAGGAGACATATGTATACTTAACAGTTGTTTCACTTTGTTATATAGCAGAAATCAAAACAACATGTAAACCATCATTCTCCAGTTAAAATAAAAAAAACAATCTTGTACTCTGATATATAACAATGTCAGCAATCCTATAGTTCTTAAAATTAGAAAGACACTGGTAACTGGCAATGCTGAAGCAACATATACTTTTGGTAAGTATGATTCTAATGATCTAATTATTTCATTCACCAAGAAAGATCTGGTGATAAAAATTTCCGCAGAAAACTGGTATACCCACTATGCAGAACAGTGTGGAGATTCCTTTAAAAACTGGAAATAGAACTGCCATCTCACCCAGCAATCCACTGCTGGGTATACACACCGAGGATACCAGAATTAAAAGAGACACATGTACCCTGATGTTCATTGCAGCACTGTTTACAATAGGTAGGACATGGAAGCAACCTAGATGTCCATCAGCAGACAAATGGATAAGGAAGTTGTACACATACACAATGGAATATCACTCAGCTATTAAAAAAAAAAAAGAATGCAATTGAGTCAGTTCTAATGAGGTGGATGAAACTGGAACCTATTTTACAGGGTAAAGTGAGTCAGAAAGAGAAACACCAATACAGTATATTAATGCATACATATATGGAATTTAGAAAGACGGTAATAATGATCGTATATGCAAGACAGCAAAAGAAACACAAACGTAAAGAACAGAGTTTTGAACTATGAGGGATAAAGCAAGGGTGGGATGATATGAGAGACTAGCACTGAAACATGTTTATTACCATATGTAAAATAGATGACCAGTGCAAATTTGATGCATGAGGCAGGGCACTCGAAGCTGGTACTGTGGGACAAACCAGAGGGATGAGGAGGGAGGTGGAAGGGGGGGTTCAGGATACAGGGGACAACATGTGCACCCATGGCTGATTTGTGTTGATGTGTGGCAAGTGCCACTGCAGTGTTGTGAAGTGATTGTCTCCAATTAAAATAAATAAATAAATTTTTAATAAAAGGACTTTCTGTTGGGGGAGCGGGTAGAAGGGGCAAGGAAGAAAAGCTTAAAAAGGCAACAGAGATGTTATTAATATATTATTGCATTATGTCTGTCATAAATTTTTGAGACACAGACTTGTGTCCTAAACTGATAGTGGAATCTACATAAAGCAAAAGAATAATTTGCATGTTTTCAGACTTCTAAGACCAAAAAAAAAAAAATCCATAGTATAATTTGGTTCGATTTTCAGATGTCTGCAGCTCCTTTGATCCATAGAATGGCAGCAGACAAAAATTTAGATGACTTCAGTTTCAGGTCATAGAAGATAATTTTGCTGTAAGGAAAAGACTTTATTCTTCCCAGGTTCATTTCATCGTACACGTAACAATACATGTGGAGATAGCAAAATGCCTTATACATTCATAGGATGTGAACTCAGAAAGCAGGTTATGTAGCTTGTTGAGCATGTTTATAATTGTTACCTCTATTTCTGTCTTTACTTCAGAGTGGGTCCAGGAGCTACAGCTGATCACCATGGAGCCAATAGCAAGCTTGATGTTGGGAAAAACCCATACAAGAGGAAAATGAGTAGGGGCCTCCTTACTGCCCCTGAAACCAGGAGGAACGTCAGATGCAATGGACTGGTTTTTCTTTTTATGATTTTTTTGATGTGGACTATTTTTAAAGTCTTTATTGAATTTGTTACAATATTGCTTCTGTCTTATATTTTGGTTTTTTGGCTGCTAGCCATTCTGAAAGAGATCAACCCTGGGATTTCTTTGGAAGGAATGATGCTAAAGCTTAAACTCCAGTACTTTGGCCACCGCATGCGAAGAGTTGACTCATTGGAAAAGACTCTGATGCTGGGAAGGATTGGGGGCAGGAGAAGAAGGGGACGACCAAGGATGAGATGGCTGGATGGCATCACGGACTAGATGGACGTGAGTCTGAGTAAACTCCGAGAGATGGTAATGAACAAGGAGGCCTGGCGTGCTGCGATTCATGGGGTCTCAAAGAGTCGGACACGACTGAGCGACTGAACTGAACTGAACTGAGTCATGTGGGATCTTAGCTCTCCAACCAGGCATTGAACCCACACCTTCTGCATTGGAAGGTGAAATCCCAAACGCTGGTCCACCAGGGAAGTCCCAAGGAGTGGAGATTTTGGCAGAGTCCCCTTTGAAAATAAGGAGGTCATTAACAAAGCAAAACAAAAACCCCATAGCTTCAAATAAACTTCAGTCTATGGAAGGGCTCTGGGTGGGAGATGACAATGCTATTGCTGATGATAATAACTGGTAACATTTAACAAATGTTTCTGTATGTTCCAGGCAAAGTGTTTCAACCTTTTATGGACAGTAGCTCATTACAGTAACCCTATCCAGTAAGTTCTATAATTATTCCCATTTATCATTTGAGGTGACTGAAGTCTAGAGGTAAAAAAGAAAGAAAGTCTTGTCAAAACCAAGCTCAAAAATGATCGACTCTGGGTTCAAATTCAGGTCCATTTGAATGTCAGAGCCCTTTAATTTCATTTTTATTTTCCAATGAATATATGAGGGACCTAGGAGTAGAATGGACATAAAGGTAAACGTGCTCTGGTGCATATTTGAAAGAGGTGTTATTAGTGATTCTCCTGGGACAGCAGGCTGAGCGAGGGCATATGATCATGGTACTGAGGAAGGGAGCTGACATGAGATGGACACTGGCCTGAGAGATGAAATGGCAAATCTGGATCCAGTCGGATATGAATATATAATTATCAACTCAACCCAGAGTTAGTAGGAAAATTTTTAAGAGAGGCCACTATTCCAATGTAGGCCACTTTCTCTCATCTGCTGAGATGAATACCTGCTTAGAAAGCTAGCATCTGTTAGCAGAGTTTTTAACACCTTTCTCTTAGTTTCATTTTTGCTGTCAAAAGCATTTTTTAAAAATCAAGAACATTCTGCTCTCAAAGTATTTATTGCCTTTTCTAGTTCAAGTGAAGTGGAAGTCGTTCAGTTGTGTCCGACTTTTTGTGATCCCATGGCCTATACAGCCCGTGGAATTCTCCAGGCCAGAATACTGGAATGCGTAGCCTTTCCCTTCTCCAGGGGATCATCCCAATCCAGGGGCTGAACTCAGGTCTCCCGCATTGCAGGAGGATTCTTTACAAGCTGAGCCACAAGGGAAGCTAAAGAATACTGGAGAGGGTAGCCTATCCTTTCTCTAGCAAATGTCCTGACCCAGGAATCAAATCGAGGTCTCCTGCATTTTAGGAGGATTATTTATCAACTAAAACAGAATTACAGAATCTTTGCACCCAAGTGACCATTTTCAGATGGGTTGGTTTGGTGTTTAAAGTTTCAGCTCTAATGAAAATGTGCTCACAGCACTTGGCTTACACTCTTAGTTATCCCAGTGCACAGGAAGCGGACATTGGGGGAAATATCAAATAGAGCAGTATCAATTCTAGCTACTCTCTGTTCACACACTTCCTGCCTCGAGGTGTGGTGCACACACAATAGCACCAATATCGGAACCTCTGGTCACATATGATACAGTGGACCCACTCCCCTTTGTTTTTTCCCTGAAATTTTGCTCTAATGACTTTCTGGCACTTTCTTCCTCCCTCTCTTTACCTGCTTTTCTCTCTTTTCTACCTTCTCTCCGGCCCCACTCAAGGTTGTCCTTGCCCCCTGGGTCTCACTATTGGCTTGCTTTTCCCTGTTTTTTTCTCTATCTACTGTGTCATTTGACAATCTCATCTGGTTTCATAGTTGCGATCAATGTTTCCATGTGGTTCAAGCCTTCCAGATCTTTACTTCCAGCTCCAGCATTCTCTCTCCCAGACTTTGAAACCCTATCAGTCTAAAACGTCTCAAGCTAGCCACCTTCTGGTATCTCAAATGCAGTTCATCCAAGCTGGTCTCCCCAACACTCTCTCCAAAGCACAGACACAAATTTTCAGTTTTCCTCTCTCCCAAGCATCTTCCTCCCTTAAATTTCCTCTGTGAATTATGAATTACTTAGTTTCTCAATCTTTGCATTCTTTTCTTTTTCCCATCTAAAATTTTCCCAGGGCTATTACTTCAATACACTTCAGATATATCCATTTCTAGATAGGCTTGTTCAAAGTCATAACTACTTCTCACCAAAAATGTGCTAACTGGTCTCCCAAACTCAGTTTCTCATTTACTCATATTTATCCTGTGTAACAGTACAATTAAACCTCATAAAGAACAGTTTGGATCATATAACCCTTTGTTCAAGCTTCAATGCAAAGAAATTAATCTGTGCTGTTGTTGTTTGAGTCGCTCAGTCATGTCCGACTCCTTGTGACCCATGAAGATTTGGTGTTACCAATCTTGTTTGTTTGTATCATTCTGGTGTCATGAAGTAGAATCAGACTGTGCTTTGAATTTGTTTTCCTCTGATGAACAATGAAGTTAACCATCTTTCATAAATGGTCATTTGCATACTTTTGCAGCATTCAGGATTTTTCCCCTATGAGATTGTTTACCTTTTTCTTGTTGGTTTGCTGGAATTCTTTACATATTTTGAGATTAAGTCCTTTAGTCAAATACATGAATTGCAAATATTTTCTCCTGCTCTGTGGCTGGCTTAGCACACTCTTAAGGAAGTGAACTTCTTTTTCTGCCTCTTTGATGTTCTGGTTCAAGGACCATATCATTCAGGAAACATATCTGAATTTGGCAGATTGTACTTTGAGTCACAGCTGCTTCTCAATGCTTCCTGAGTTACCCGATGAGAAAGATGTATCAGGCTCCATTGTAACTGGCAACCATCCCAGAACTGCTTGCCCTCCATGCCTTTTGGGAAGTAATTATTCTGGGTCACACAGACATATGTAACACATAAAGTTTGGAGTAAACTGAGTGGGCACTTGGTTCAGGATATCTGAATTGGGTACCTCTGGGTACCCAGCATCTCTTATATATTAGGTTTGGGCCTGATAAGGGAGACTGAGTTGGGGCTTCATGCCTTTTTTCAATATATATAGTTTCACTTTCATCTTTCTTTTACAAAAAGAGGCTTGCATAAAATTGCAAAAATTGAAACTGTGCTTGCAAACCTAAATCTTGTTCAACCATTTAACACAGTGCTTACTGAACAATGGATTTTCATGTGTAGCTGCCAGGTTAAGCTGTGTCTAATCGGTGAAAACACTGAAGTCTAGAAAGCTAGCTGATGTAGTAGTGAGTTTATAGACTGGACTTGGAATTACCAGCCAGTGCAGTAGTTGCAGGAGACTTGGGTTCGATTCCTGAGTCAGGAAGATCACCTGGAGAAGGGATGTCAGCCCACACCATTACTCTTGCCTGGGAAATCCCATGGACAGAGGAGTCTGGCAGGCTGCAGTCCGTGGGGTTGCAAAAGAGTCAGACATGACTGAGCAATTGAACAACAACAACAACAATATCCGTCATTTCAGGGCATCCATTGCTTCAGTGACCGCTTCGATATGCTAGCTTTTCCAGACTCATGCAGGTATAACAGGCAAAGCCCTACCTCAGGACTGGCTGTATCTCTTCCTCTCCTGGGACTTCTCTGATGCCAAGGTAGGAAACACCTCGTGGGAACCCACTTCACACTCATACATGTGGGAGCCAGGAGGGCAGAGGAGTTAACAGGGGTGAGTATGAGGTGCCAGTGGTTAAAGGTTCCACTCTTCTGGACTTGGGCAGTTTAAGATGCATTTCATCATGCTTCTGTGATGCTAGTGGGATGAAAATTCTAGTTACCCTCTCTGGCTTCCCTTGTGGCTCAGCTGGTGAAGAATCTGCCTGTAATGTGGGAGACCTGGGTTTGATCCCTGGGTTGGGAAGATCCCCTGGAGAAGGCAACAGCTACCCATTCCAGTATTCTGGCCTGGAGAATTTCATGGACTGTACAGTCCATGGGGTCACAAAGAGTCAGACATGACTGAGCGACTTTCACTTTCCTCTGGTAGCCAACTTAGTAACATTTCCTTGTATTGACTTTTTCTTCTTTCCTATTTCATTCCCTTTGCCCTGCACACTTGCTGTTTACCATCATAGTCCTCAATAGACTGCCTCAGCTACCTCACATAAGACACAATCTCAGTTCTGCTTTCAGCAAAACCCAAACTAAGATACATAGCTATTAAGTTAGGACCAGATCTGGCTTTGGACTGTGGCTATATAAATTCAAAACATATTTCTGTGCTAGTTTCTGCTGTACAACATTGTAAAATAATTATGCTCCAATTAAAAATTAACATACAGTAATGAATAAATATACTATGTATTTTATTATTTTTTTAAAAGTGCATAATAGGATTAAAATTTTTATGATCTAATTTAAAATAAAAGCCAATTTAATTTTTTGAAAGAAAATGCATCTCTGTGATCCTCAACCTCAGAGATTTAGAGTACTGCATTTTATTATCTCTTTAAGACTCATCACAAATAGAATTGTAAACAGACAAAGAATTTTTACTGGCTACTATGACTTTGAACAAGTGAAAGGTGTTAGTTGCTCAGTCGTGTTTGACTCTGTGCAACCCCATGGACTGTAGCCCACCAGGCTCCTCTGTCCATGGAATTCTCCAGGTAAGAATATTGGAGTGGGTAGCCATTCCCCTCTCCAGGGGATCTTCCCAGCCCAGGGATGGAACTCAGGTCTCCCACATTGCAGGCAGGTTGTTCACCATCTGAGCGAGCAGGGAAGTGAATGACTTCTTTACCTAAAAATAAATAAATAACTATTGTCCAGAAAACTTAGAAGCAAATGTGATATCTGCATGTATATTGCTCTTTAAATTTTTTTCCCCCCAGAGCTGACTCTATGGAAAAAGAAAAGATTGTGGCATTAAGTGCAGACTTGGACTGTTAAGGTTGTGGGTTTAAAAGTCTATGGTTAACTGTGATGAACAGTGCTAAAGTTACACATTAAGCTATCACCATTGAGAAAGAGGCACCCAGAACACACACCTTGTCTCCAGTTTGTGCCAGACACTGTCTTGTGCAATTTGCTCACATGCTATGGGCCCTGCAGGTACCCCTAAAAATGATATCAGTAATAACATATTTATAATATTATAGCTATCCTTTATGAACTATGAGCCAAGCACCATTCAAAACATTTAAAACCATATATTACTTAATACAACAACCTTATGAGGTAAGCTCTCTTACTATTCCCATTTGTTAGGCAAAAAGGTGAAGGCTTAGAAAGTTGCTGTAACTCACCTAAAGTCACATGGCTGGTGAAGGATAGAAACAGAAAATGGGTCCTGGTCATAAGTCATGTATGGATGTGAGAGTTGGACTGCAAAGAAGGCTGAGCGCAGAAGAATTGATGCTTTTGAACTGTGGTGCTGGGAAAGACTCTTGAGAGTCTCTTGGACTGCAAAGAGATCCAACCAGCCCACCCTAAAGGAGACCCGTCCTGGGTGTTCATTGGAAGGACTGATGCTGAAGCTGAAACTCCAGTACTTTGGCCACCTCATGCAAAGAGCTGACTCACTGGAAAAGACCCTGATGCTGGGAGGGGTTGGGGGCAGGAGGAGTAGGGAATGACAGAGGATGAGATGGCTGGATGGCATCACTGACTCAATGGACATGAGTTTGAGTGAACTCCAGGAGATGGTGATGGACAGGGAGGCCTGGCGTGCTGCAATCATGGAGTTGCAGAGTCAGACACGACTGAGCGACTGAACTGAACTGTATGTAAGCCATGACGCTATGTTCTTAAGTCCAAGGACTTCTGGAACTCCAACTCTTCCTCTCCAGGTGGAGCCCCAGATAATAGCCATTCCCCTCTCAGATCTTCTATGCTAACACATTTTAGGCACGCTCTGTGCTGCAAAACTCTGTTCCTCATCTCCTTAATCACCTAAGTCTGGGTCAATTTTGCCATCCACTGCTCAATATTTCCTGGGAGTCTCAACTGTTCTCCAGAATGCCCCATCCTCTGAAATATCACTCTCACCAGTGTTTGGTGAAAAGCTGCTGAATATATGGGCAAACAGATTTTCATTCATTGTATGTAAATGGATTTTAAGCACAATTCTTTTTTCCAATAAAAATGTCTTCACCACGGGGAAGCCCAAGGTTTGCCCTTGGATGGTTTTACATTTGCTCATGCTCAGGTTTCCTGAGAATCTGTCCCCATTTCTAAGAACTTCTATTGTGCTATGTCATAGACAATCTCAAATATAAACCTTTATTTGCAAAGAAACCATTCCTGGCTGTGTTCTTGTGGACATGCTTTGTGGTTTTATTTAAAACTTCTCTATTGCAAGAGCCACTTTCAAGTCTCAGAGTATGCTGATCTTTATGCAAGTATGTTAAAGAGATACATTAAAACATACTTCCTTCGTTTACCACTTTTTCCTAGCACAACAAAATGCATGTTTTCTTTAAACAAGCTTTTTAATTTTAGAACAGTTTTAAGTGTGCATAAAAATTGTGAAGATCATGCAGAGAGTTCGTGTAGACCTCATCTTCAGTTTCTTCTATAACATCTACCACTAGGATGGTATGTTTGTTGTACTAACAGACCAATATAGATAGGTACACAATTATTAACTGAAGTCCATACACTATTCATATTTTCTTAGTTTTTTTGTCTAATCTCCTTTTTGTTCTAAGATCTCATCCAGAACATCACATCAGATTTAGTTGTTTCCTTAGTTTCCTCTTGACTGTGGCAGTTTCTCATGCTTAATTTGTTTTTGATTACCCTTGACAGTTTTGGAGGATACTGCTCAGGCAGGTAAGCTGTCTGTCCACTGGGACTTGCTTGGTGCTTTTAGTATGTTTAGACTAGGCTTTAGGGGTTTGGATGGTAGACCACGGAGGGAGGTAAAGAGCCATTTACAATGCATCATACCAAGTGTGAGTACCATCTCCATGACTTACTGTTGCTCATTCTGGTCTAATCATCTGCTTGGGTCATGATCCTCAGGTTTCTCTACTGTAAAGTTACTCTTTGCATTCTCTGTTCATTGGAAGAAAGTCACCACTCGTTCCCCATTAAACTGAAGAAGTGGTGAGTTACACACTCCCTCATTTACGGTATTTAAATAATTTCTTTGAAATTCTTCTGCGTGGAGAAGGTACCTCTTCTTCCCCATCTACTTATTTTTTGAATCATCTATTGGTATCGGTCTGGATTCATGGATATTATCTTATACTTTGGCTTACGATCTAATGCTACTTCTTCTGTGGTTTAAAGTGTTCCAGCTTTGGCCTCTGAGAGCTCTTTCTGTTGGTGCCTCTGTCCCTTTAGCACAGTCTCATCGTTGTGAGGTACTTTTTCTTTCTTTGTTTTGCTTTTAGCCCTGCTTTACTTTCTGGCACTATAAGATGCTTCAGTCTCATCATTTCATCTTGTGTCCCCAGTCCTAGAAATAACCATTTCGTCAAGGAGCCTGGGTTCTTTTTATTGAACAGTATTAACTGTGAGTTACTAGCTGAATGCTAACTATGCCTGTTGCTACTGGATGCTTGGGCTCCCTTGTGCCAGAAAATTTCAGTTTATAAACTAATCCTTGTAGATCGACATATCTATTGCCAAAAGTTAGTTCAGGGTTTTTTAAGATGTTATGGAAAAATATGAGTGAACATTTTGGCCAGCCCAATACAAACATTTCTGCATGTAGCCATCTATATCAATAATAAGCTTCACATGAGTCCATAATGGTGTCTTTCACTCTAATCCATTACTGCATGGATCATTCTAGCCTCTTCCCCTTATTTACCTATTAACTCCTACTCCAACAGTGAGGAAACCTGGCTACTACCATCTGCCAACCATTTACTTCATTGTTCAATTCCGGTACACATGTAAAATAACATCAGAACTGTTAACCGTTACCACCTGGGAAACTACTTAATCATCTAGAGTGTGGTACAATGCCATGCATTTGAAACTGATGTATGAAAAATACAGTTCTAAAGATATCTGTCCATGCTTTGCTTGTTTATTTCTTCCTATTGATTTCTGCCTTTGGCGCACATTTAAAACGAATAAAAGCTTCAGACCAGAATAAGCCGTAAATTATCTAGAAAAGGCTTAAGAACGAGTGAAAATGAAACCCACAAACACAAACAGAGAATTGGTACGGCAGGGCTGTGAGAAGAGTCAGTGCAATTTCAGACATGGCTTTGACAAGCCCAGTACAGATAGGAGCATTGCTGGCTGATGAGCAGAGGACAAAGCTGACATTGATTGACACACTATCTGAAAGCTGGTGACCAGCGACAACTGCCTGTCGCTTCCTTTTTCAGATATATGGGCTTCAGAAAGAAGCCTGACCCTTTGCTTGCTTGTTGCTGTTGAAGTCATGTCCGACTTTTTTGTGACCCCATGAACTGTACCCACCAGGCTTCTCTGTCCATGGGATTTCCCCAGGCAAGAATACTGGAGTGGGTCATCATTTCCTCCTCTAAGGGATCTTCCTGATCCAGGGATCAAACCCACATCTTGCATTACTGTATTGGCAGGCAGATTCTTTACCACAGAGCCATCAGGGAAGCCTATCACTTTTGATTGCTGCTACTGCTAAGTCACTTCAGTCGTGTCCGACTCTGTGAGACCCCATAGACTGCAGCCCACCAGTCTCCCCCTTCCCTGGGATTCTCCAGGCAAGAACACTGGAGGGTGTTGCCATTTCCTTCTCCAATGCATGAAAGTAAAAAGTGAAAGTGAAGTCGCTCAGTTGTGTCCGACTCTTAGCGACCCAATGGACTGCAGCCCACCAGGCTCCGCCATCCATGGGATTTTCCAGGCAAGAGTACTAGAGTGGGGTGCCAGTGCCTCTGAAGCCCATCACTCATGATTGCTGCTGCTGCTGCTGCTGCTGCTGCTGCTAAGTCGCTTCAGTTGTGTCCGACTCTGTGCGGACCCATAGACTAGATGAAGTTAAATGTAGATTACAGAACTAAAGGTGCTTTTTTTCCCTAATAGACTTGATTTTTCAGAACAGTTTGAGGTTCACAGCAAAACTGTGTACAAAGTCCACAGAGTCTCCATATGCCTCCTGCCCCACCTCCCCAACAGTCTCCCTCATTGCACCCCAGGGCACCACAGTTATATATTTGTTCAAATCAATGAACCTACATTGACACAGCATTATCACTCAGAGCCCATAGTTTACATTAGGGTTCACTCATCCTGCGGCACATTCTGTGGGTGTGACAAGCACATAATGACAGGCATCTTCTATTAAAATACATACAGAGTCGTTTCACTGCCCTAAACCCCTCTGGGTTCTGCCTATCCATCTCCACTTCCCCTTTCGTACTTGGCAACCATGGATGTTTTTGTGTGTCCATAGTTTCGCCTTTTCCAGATGTCATATAGCTGGAATCGCACATTGTAGCCTTTTCAGGATGGCTTCCTTCACTTCAAAGTATACATTTATATTTTATGAGTGTTTTTTCAAGCCTTGATAGCTCATGTCTTCTTAGAATTGAATACTGTTTCATCTTCTGGATGCACCGTAGTTATTTAACCTTCTACCTGCTGAGGGGCATCTTGGAAGCATTCAGGTTTTGGGTGCAATGAACACAGCGGCCATAAACATCTATGTGCAGGGTTTTGTGTGGGCATATATTTTCAATTCATGTGAGTAAATACCAAGGAGCACAATTGCTGGATCATACGGTGAGAGTATGTTTAGTTTTATACATATATAAAAAAATACCTGCCAAATTATCTTCAAAAGTGACTGTACCATTTTTCGTTTTTCCACCAACAGTGAAGAAAAGTTTCTTTGGCAGCACCTGGTGCTATCAGTGTTCTGGATTCTCACTGTAGTAGGTCTGTAGCCATAATTTGTTTTAATTTGCAATTCACTAATGACATATGATATGAAACATCTTTTCCTAAGTGTATTTGCCATCTGTACAACTTTTTTTTTTTTTTTGGTGTAATGTCTGTTCAGATCTTTTGCCCATTTTTTAATTGAGTTGTTTTTTCAAGTAGTTTTAGGAGATCTGTTTATATTTTGGATAAAAGTCCTTTATCATATATATCTTTTGTAAATATTTTTTCTCAGTCTGTATCATAGTATTGTATCTTCTCACTCTCTTGAAAGTCTTTCCCAGATCATAATTTTTTCAGTTTTTAAGTACAAGTTATCAACTGTATCTTTCAAGGATCATGTCTTTGAAGTTGTATCTAAAATGTCAACATCAAACTTAAGGTCATCTAGATTTTTTTCCTATGTTACTTCTAGGAGTTTTTTGATTTTGTATTTTACATTTAGGTCTGTGACTCACTTTATGTTAATTTTGCAAACAGTGTAAGATCTGTGCCTAGATTCCTTATTTTACACTATGTCCAGCTTTCCTAGCACCATTTTTGAAAAGAATATCTTTTCTCCATTGTGTTGCCTTTGCTCCTTTGTCAAAGATTGGTTGATTATCTGCAATTACTTGGGCTCTCTATTTTTTCCATTGGTTTATTTATCTATTCTTCCCCGATACCAAAACTTTATAGTAAGTCTTGAAGTTGAGTGGTGTTGGTCTTCCAACTTTGCTCTCCTTCAATATAGGCTCATTTTTAGACTAGTTCCTTACTAATGTCGAGCAAAGGCACTCAATTCCAGCTTCCTTTTCTCTCTCCTAGCTTCGATCTTTCTTACAGTGCTCTCCTTGGGAATAGTAGGCAAAATGGCATTCTGTTTTCTCTTTCATTTTTACCTTAAGGAAATTTGCTATCAGAGGCATTTCTTTTTAATCCTCTGTCTCCTGAGAGAGGAAAAAGTGGTCTTTCTGTTTAGTTGTATGACTGGGGATAAGGGTTGGAAGGAGGGCTCCTGGATATTTATTCCAGACACTTTTTTCCTGGAAGACAGCTGGCAAACAAGCCATGATTGACCAGTGAGGCTTGGTTTATTCACGGGCCAGACCCTTTCCTGTGACCACCAGGAAAAGGACAAATGGCTTTATACACTGACTTGAGAAAAGTGCTTTTCTCAACAGAGGGTTCAAAAATAAGGATATACTATGGCAAAATGATTTCATACACACTGAATATCCTGGATTTTCAGCATTATATTTTTCTAATGTTGATCATATAAGAAAGAGTAAAATGTTTTTAAAAGTATAATATATATTGTTCTGATTAGAAAAAATAATCTTTCACATATTTAATAGTGTTCAAAATAGAAGGAAGAAAATGACTCAAAATGCTTGAGGCTAAAGCATGTACTTCAGATTGTCTTTGATTATATAAATGTAATTCATTTAATAATTCATATTTTGGAATACATTAATGCAAATGATGGTTTTAGATTGTCATCAAATTTTTAAATATGCAACATAAGACATTTTCATTTTTGTTAATTTTTCCAGACAAAATTGGACACTTCAGATATATGCATAGTTTCCTGCATGGAAAAGAATCTGAATTGTTTAAAGTAAAATAGAATTACGAAAGTCACTCATATTTTAGTTAAAATGAATAGTGCACTTCTGAGTATGAAAAGTTATCGAAACAGGTAAGGTAAGAAATGTCATGCTTTATTTTCTAGCATATCTGGAATAGCATATTTTAGATATTCTGTAAAATAAAGAATGTTTCAGGGATATTTGCAAGGTCCCCACACATGATCTTGTCTGTGGATAATGTATTTCCTGGTTTGGGAAATAAGGGATTTATATACAGAAAGACTCTTTAAAGTATCTAATTACAAAGAGTGAAGAATCAGATAAAACCGTTCTTCAAGAGCAGTAATCAGCATCTACAAAGTCACTTGGGACTATCTTTAAACATTGGCATAAGACGCACTTTCTACTTTTACATCTCTTGTTGCTGTTATTTGGGAAATCTCACCTCCCAGTACTTTCTGAGTCATGATCATCACATGTATAATTATCCCCTAGAGCTGAAGAGTGTTCACACCCTAGTTTGTTGTTACTGTTTATGTGTTGTTCTTTTTTGTTGTTGTTGTTTATGTATTTCTTGGTACAGTCTTTGATTCTGCCAAGTTTGTTTTAAACAATTTATTCTGAGATGCATGCTAGGAAAATAACTGATCTAAAATTACTCTATCGCACTACTTCTCCCTCGGGTGAATCAAACACATCCCAAACTTATTTTCGAAATAGAGTTTTCATGTGTTGTTGTTGTTTAGTCACTAAGTCATGTCCAGCTCTTTTGTGATCCCATGGACTGTAGCCTGCCAGCCTCCTCAGTCCATGGGATTCTCCCGACAAGAATATGGGAGAAGGTTGCTATTTCCTTCTCCAGGGGATCTTCCTGACCCAGGGATTGAATCCAAAGTCTCCTGTGTTGGCAGGCAGATTCTTTACCACTGAGCTACAGGGAAGCCTAGGGTTTTTATCAGTTCAGTTCAGTTCAGTCACTCAGTCGTGTCTGACTCTTTGCAACCCCATGAATCGCAGCACGCCAGGCCTCCCTGTCCATCACCAACTCCTGGAGTTCACTCAAACTCACATCCATCGAGTCGGTGATGCCATCCAGCCATCACATCCTCTGTCGTCCCCTACTCTTCTTGCCCCGAATACTTCCTAGCATCAGGATCTTTTCCAATGAGTCAACTCTTTGCATGAGGTGGCCAAAGTACTGGAGTTTCAGCTTTAGCATCATTCCTTCCAAAGAAATCCCAGGGTTGATCTCCTTCAGAATGGACTGGTTGGATCTCCTTGCAGTCCAAGGGACTCTCAAGAGTCTTCTCCAACACCACAGTTCAAAAGCATCAATTCTTCAGCGCTCAGCCTTCTTCACAGTCCAACTCTCACATACACACATGACCACAAGAAAAACCATAGCCTTGACTAGATGGACCTTAGTCAGCAAAGTAATGTCTGCTTTTGAATATACTATCTAGGTTGGTCATAACTTTCGTTCCAAAGAGTAAGCATCTTTTAGTTTCATGGCTGCAATCACCATCTGCAGTGATTTTGGAGCCCAAAACAATAAACTCTGACACTGTTTCCACTGTTTCCCCATCTATTTCCCATGAAGTGATGGGAC
>SJYC01041390.1:0-18359 GCA_006408675.1 Madoqua kirkii | reverse complement strand
AAAATAAAGTCTGACACTGTTTCCACTGTTTCCCCATCTATTTCCCATGAAGTGATGGGACCGGATGCCACGATCTTCGTTTTCTGAATGTTGAGCTTTAGGCCAGCCTTTTCACTCTCCTCTTTCACTTTCATCAAGAGGCCCTTTAGCTCCTCTTCACTTTCTGCCATAAGAATGGTGTCATCTGCATATCTGAGGTTATTGAGATTTCTCCTGGCAATCTTGATTCAAGCTTGTGCTTCTTCCAGCCCAGCGTTTCTCATGATGTACTCTGCATAGAAGTTAAATAAGCAGGGTGACAATATACAGCCTTGACGTACTCCTTTTCCTATTTGGAACCAGTCTGTTGTTCCATGTCCAGTTCTAACTGCTGCTTCCTGACCTGCATACAGATTTCTCAAGAGGCAGGTCAGGTGGTCTGGTATTCCCATCTCTCTCAGAATTTTCCACAGTTTATTGTGATCCACACAGTCAAAGGCTTTGGCATAGTCAATAAAGCAGAAATAGATGTATTTCTGGAACTCTCTTGCTTTTTTCATGATCCAGCAGATGTTGGCAATTTGATCTCTGGTTCCTCTGCCTTTTCTAAAACCAGCTTGAACATCTGGAAGTTCACGGTTCATGTACTGCTGAAGCCTGGCTTGGAGAATTTGGAGCATTGCTTTACTAGCATGTGAGATGAGTGCAATTGTGTGGTAGTTTGAGCATTCTTTGGCATTGCCTTTCTTTGGAATTGGAATGAAAACTGCCCTTTTCCAGTCCTGTGGCTACTGCTGAGTTTTCTAGATTTGCTGGCATATTGAGTGCAGCACTTTCACAGCATCATCTTTCAGGATTTGAAACAGCTCCACTGGAATTCCATCACCTCCACTAGCTTTGTTCGTAGCGATGCTTTCCAAGGCCCACTTGACTTCACATTCCAGGATGTCTGGCTGTAGATTTGTGATCACACCATTATGATTATTTGGGTCGTGAAGATCTTTTTTGTACAGTTCTTCTGTGTATTCTTTCCACCTCTTCTTAATATCTTCTGCTTCTGTTACGTCCATACCATTTCTGTCCTTTATTGAGCCCATCTTTGCATGAAATGTTCCCTTGGTATCTCTAATTTTCTTGAAGAGATCTCTAATCTTTCCTATTCTGTTCTTTTTCTCTATTTCTTTGCATTGATTGCTGCAGAAGGCTTTCTTGTCTCTTCTTGCTATTCTCTGAAACTGCATTCAGATGCTTATACCTTTCTTTTTCTCCTTTATAGAACTAATCAAAGTAATACGAGATCTTCAGGATGAGCTCTACTGAAACATGATTGGTCTTCTTGTTCTGTTTTTTTAAAAAGGGAAATTTGGACATAGAGACATACACATACATAGGGAAGATGATGGAAGAAATAGGGAGAATGCCATATGAAGATGGAAGATTCTAGTGATCCATCTACATAATCCCTGGAATGCCAAAGATGGCCAGCCAGCCACTGGAACCTAGGAACAGTCAAGAAAGGGCTCATCTACAAGTTTCAGAGGGAACATGGCCCTGCTACCACCTTGATTCCAAATTTTCAGCCCTCACAACAATGAGACAATGAATTTCTAGTTCTTTGAGTCAACCATTTTTGTGGTACTTTGTAACTGTAACCCTAGTAAATGAATGCAATTCATTTTCTGACTTTTCTTATTTCTGTTGAAAAGACTTTTATGTTAGTATTTTGAGGGTGCTGTATCATTTCTGTTTTATGATTTTCCTTTTGTCTTTGGTTTTCAACAGTTTGACTCCAGTGGGCCTACATGTGTTTTTCTCTACATGTGGGATCTCTTTGGGTCCCATTTTCTTTGACCTGTGTGTTGATGTATTTCATAGGTTTAGAAACATCCTTCCAAATATCTTTTCTAATAATATTTTCCACATTTATCTCTCTCTCACTTCCATATGGAATTTCAAATAAACATTATGTTAGTCTTACCAACTTCCATATGTCACGTGTCATTTCCTGTATTTTCTTTTTCTCAATACTGCAATCTGGATATTTCCTATAGTTCTTTCTTCCAGCTCACTAATCCTCTCTCTCTCTCCTATTCTCTTCAAAACTCATATTTTGAATGATCAATTTTAGATTATTGTATGTTTTTAGTTCTGGACTTCCATTTGATGCTTTATTGTATACTCCAGTCACTTCCATATGGAATTTCAAATAAACATTATGTTAGTCTTACCAACTTCCATATGTCACGTGTCATTTCCTGTATTTTCTTTTTCTCAATACTGCAATCTGGATATTTCCTATAGTTCTTTCTTCCAGCTCACTAATCCTCTCTCTCTCTCCTATTCTCTTCAAAACTCATATTTTGAATGATCAATTTTAGATTATTGTATGTTTTTAGTTCTGGACTTTCCATTTGATGCTTTATTGTATACTCCAGTCCTCTTGTGATAGTTACTGTATTTCCAAAAATGCTATTATTGCATATATTTATCATAGTTATATGAAAGTCTGGCTAAGATAAAAATTGCAGAATCTGCATCATCACAGATCTGTTTTATTGTGTAAATTTTCTCTTGGCTTTCTGTCATTTGGTCTGATTTATTGGCAAGTCTGGTAATTTCAGATTGTCTGCCAGATGTTGTATATGAAAAATTATAGGTGCTCTGGTTGAAGTTATCTTCCTCCAGAGAGGAGTTAGTCACCTTCTGGCAGCAAATAGATATGAGAAAACCATTTGAATACAATCAGGCATTAAGATTTTTCAAGGCTATGTTTCAGCTTTGTGGTGTTTTGCTATTTCTAATTTACTTTTACTCTTGCAGCCCTCCAGGGGTCTCAACAGAAAGCCTGAGGTTTCGCTAAAACCTTCATGAAGAAATTCCAGTTCCAAGCTTTGTCTCTTCAGAAGTGTCAGTCAAGGCAAATCTTCAACTTGCTTCATAACTTCTTATCAGCTGGTTAGGCTCAATTTCTTGACCTCCTGCCCCCAGGTCTAGAGAGTCAAGAACTGGGAAATTTCTTGAGAGAAAATTGAATACAGAATATAGAGCCAATTTCTCTGCGCTTCTTCTCCCTCCAGGATCTTTGATTTCTTAAACATTGGAGCCTATTTTTGTCTCTCTGGGCTAGTGAACCCACCATTGATACTAGGATTTCTACTTGGGCTCTAGGCTTTTCCACATATATGAACAAGTGGAAAACATTTTTTGAATATAGGACTCAACTAAGTGACGTTTTCTTTTCTCTAAGATGTTAGCCCATACAATCTGTTATCCTTAGTTGATCTCTGCTGCTGCTAAGTCGCTTCAGTCGTGTCCAACTCTGTGCGACCCCATAGACAGTAGCTCACCAGGCTCCCCCATCTCTGGGATTCTCCAGGCAAGAGCACTGGAGTGGGTTGCCATGTCCTTCTCCAATGCATGAAAGTGAAAAGTGAAAGTGAAGTCACTCAGTCGTGTCCAACTCTTAGCGACCCCATGGACTGAAGCCTACCAGGCTCCTCCATCCATGGGATTTTCCAGGCAACAGTACTGGAGTGGGGTGCCATTGCCTTTTCCAGTTGATCTCTAGTGTTTTCAAATGGCTGTCTTGTTAAATATATATTATTAAACCCCATTTTTGCCTGTTACTCTCTAGGTTTTTTTTTTCCCCCTGACACTTTTATTTTTAATGTAGAAACCCACATGTTAAATATCTGTATTTCATTTATTTGTATTTTCTCTTCTCTGTATCTATATCTTTTCTACCACTTCCATCATTTTCCTTATGTTCTTCATTCTTTCTGTATATAAACATTATCTAGTTATGAAAATAAGCATAGGATTGATATGATGATATTAATACATGTTTAAAAAAGATATAGCCATAAATGTTGAATAAACTTAAAAAGAAAGACATCATTCCAATTTGCAATTTATCTATTCTTTTCCAAATGCCCTCATCCCCCAAGCAACACTTTTTGGACTGACTGAACCAGGTATCAAATCTAGTGTTTCTACCACTTTTAAACTTTTTATCACAATTCTTTACTTCATTTCCCTTTTTAGGTTTCCTATTCATCACTAGAAGAATTTCACTTCAAATGTGTTCAACAATTTTTCTCTCTCCATCAATGGCTGACCATTCAGTCCTAGTTTTTGTCATCTAGCCCTGAGTACATTAGTAGAATCCTTTTACCCCAAAATTACTATATATTGCTACCTTATCTATCATCTGTTCTGTCCTTAGAATAATACCTGGTTCAGAGTAGAGTGTCCCTGAATAATTATAGAATAAACTTTTGAAAGGCTTCTAAATTTCCCTCCAAAGTTCCAAAAAGTTCTAATTCATCTATATTTTGCTGAATAAAATCTAATGTCTTAAGTATTAGCATTTGTAATAAAAACAATTTATTTTCAGCTTTATATCCTGATATAATATATAGTATAGCCAATTATATTTTATTGCAAGTCAAAAGCAGCTCTGTTATACCCTAGATCAAATAGGCTTTATGAGCCTTCCAGGGAGCCTAAAACTATATTTATTACATTGTTTTTCTATGAAAATGTGGTCTGTGGTCCAAGTAACAAAAATTTACTTTCCAACAAACTGAGTTCAAAATGTACTATCTAGTCCACCTATTTCTACTTCTTTAAGTTATTATTTTCTATAAGTGTTTATTTATTTTTAGTGAGGAATTTAACATGTTTTTTTTTTTTCTGCCCAGGAATCAAAACAATTTACTCAAACATAGATAATATCCTCATTTCATTATTAACACTCACAAAGCATTGTTTCAATAAAAATTATATAAATTTAACAACTCTCAGGGAAGAACTGAAAATATCTCCACATCCATATATCAGCAGCACTCAATTTATACTTGCTATTCTTCTTTTTAAATTGAGGTATAATTGACATACAACATTATATAAGCTTCAGGTGTACAACATATACAGTAATTTGACATTTGTGTGTTCTGAAATAATCACAGTGAGTCTAGCTGATATCCATCACCATCCATACGTGGGGATTTCCTGGTGGCTCAGGTGGTAAATAATCTGCCTACCGTTCATCAGGAACATCCCCTGGAGAAGGGAATGGCTACCCACTCCAGTCCTCTTGCCTGGAGAATGCCAGAGCCAGAGGCTGGAGGTCTACATGTCATGGAGTTGCAGAGAGTCATACAGGACTGAGTGACTAACACTTTCACTGTACATGGTTACAAAATTTGTTTCTCTTATGATGAGAGCTTTTAAGATTTACTCTTTTGGTAATTTGCATATGCAATAGAGTATGACTATGGTTACCATGCTATACATTATATCCCCAGGACTTATATAACAGGAAGTTTGCATGTTTTCATCCCCTTTACCCATTTTGCCCACCCCTCATCCCCTGCTTTTGGCAACCCCCTTATATATTCACAAGCAATTTTTTTATTCCACATATAAGGAGATGATATGGTCTTTATCTTTCTCTGACTTATCTCACATAGAAAAATGCCCTCAAGATCTATCCATGTAGTTGCCAGAGGCAAGATTTCATCTCTTTTTATAGTGGAGTAATACTCAACTGTATGTGCATATTATGTTTTACCTATTCATCAATCATCAGTGGATACTTAGGTTGTTTCCGTATCTTGAATATCACAATTAATGCTGCAATGAACATGGGGCCACACACAGACCTTCGAGTTAGTGTTTTTGTTGTCTTTGGGTAATTACCCAGAAGTTGAATTGCTGGATCATGTATTCGTTCTATTTTTAATTTTTTGAGGAACCCCCACACTCTGTTTCATAGTGTCTGCACCAATTTACATTCCCACCAACCTTTACTCCGCAGCTTTGCCAACACTGGTTATCTCTTATCTTTTTGATAAGTGCTATTCTAATAGTGTGAGGTTGTGTCTCATTGTGGTTTCGACTTGCATTCCTTGAATATTAGTGACATTGTGCATCTTTACATATATCTGTTGGCCAGTTGTATCACTCCCGAGAAATCTCCATTCTCATCTGTCCATATTTTTAGCCAAATTGTTTGGAGGTTTTTTGGATGGGTATTAAATTGAAAGAGTTCGTGATATATTTTGGATATTAGCACCTTATCAGATATACACTTTGCAATTATTTTCTCCTATTTAGTATATCCCCTTTTCATTTTTTAATGGTTTTCTTTACTGTACAGAAATATATTTGCTATTCTTAAATGGATTTTATGTTCCCTGAAGTTCAGAAAAGCAACTTGATCTTTAAACATATTGGAGAAGAAAGAAAATGATCTAAATTTGTGTTATGATAAATGAATACTGAAAATTAAGATTACATGCATTTGTGGATTGTATGTAAGCTCCTCATGTTACTAAAAACAGTTTTACTCCTGCAAGTCTAACGTTAGGCATAAAACTCCTATAACAGACTGTATTGGTCAATGTGTCCCTGGAAGAAGGTGTTTTGTATCTCAGAGGTAGCATAAGCACCATTAGATATGGTGTTGCTATGGCAACCTCTCTCTCCCTTTTTTAAATTGAATAGCACAGTGAGTACTCTTATAAAACCCACCAACCCTTAACTTTCTGGTGCCTCAAGGTGGTTTTAACTTAACCGCCTTCTCTTTGTCTTTGTTTTTTCAATCTACAGGATTCATGTGTTTGGATATACCTGTTTTATGAGCCTGATGTGTCTTGGAACTTGAATCCTTGAGTTGTTGATCACAGATAATTTCTAAACAGGAGGTCAACCTAGCTATAAAATCAAGAAAAGAAGTCAAATTTTCCATTGCAAGAACAGATGCACACTTCTATATGAGGCCAGGTCTACAAAATTCAAATTGAATAAGACCTCAGTATTTGATCTGACTTCACCAGAACTTATATATACCTGGCCCAGTGCCAAAAAAAGAAAGAAAGAAAAGAAAAGAAAAGAAAATCATTCCAGAAATGGAAGAGTCACAGGTTAAAATTAAGTCTTGAGCAACAGGTTCACATATTTTAATTTAAACAAAAATTCTTTGGGGGATCCAAGAGTCCTATTTTCCTCTTTGACTCAAACACATACCTTTTAAAATATCTATGCCTTAGTGCAGAAATGTTGCATGGGGTTAGGTAAAATATATTGTAATTTCTTCCTCACCTTCCTTTGCTTTTTAGAGATAATAATTCTTCCTAGTTATTTTGCTGGCTATTTGTGTTTATGTTATTAGTAAATTTCTCCAGGACCAAAACTGAACACATAAGAGTTGCTAGTGCTCGGCAGAAAAACAGGGCCCTTATAACTTTCTCTAGTTGTGGAAGAAAGGGTATCATGATGAGATGAAAAGATAATTCCAATAAGATTAACCTGGTGCTAACAATGTTCCTCCGGAGTTTTCTGTTTATGATTTCATTGAGGTAGATATAGACTAATGAGCATCAAGTTCACTAGTTTTTATACGATTTGATGAATTTTTAAAAGTGTATAGTGAGTCACCGTAGTGAAATCATTCAGTCGTGTCTGACTCTTTGAGACCCCATGGACTATAGCCTACCAGGTTCCTCCCTCCATGGGACTCTCCAGGCAAGAGTACTGGAGTGGGGTGCCATTTCCTTCTCCAGGGGATCTTCCCAACCCAGGGATCAAACCCAGGTCTCCCACATTCCAGGCAGACACTTTAACCTCTGAGCCACCAGGTAATTTTAATCTAAGTAGTTAATCCTAGACCTATGATTAACTAACTACTTAGATTAATTAACTTAGATTAACTAAGTACTTAGTTTAATGTAAGTACATTTAATCCAAGATTAAAATATAGAACATTTCCAGGCCCCTACAAGGTAACTTTATGTCCTTCTCTAATTATAAATACCATCCCCCAAATGGTAAATGCCTTGTCCACTTCTATCACTATTGATTAGTTTTGCCAGTTCTTGAACTTTATCCATACACAGCCCTATAGTGTGTATTATTTTGTGCTTGGCTTCTTTTGCTGGGAGAGTCATCCTTATGATCATACTTACCAGTAGTTCATTCTGCTTTGATTGCTGTGCAAGATTTAATATATCACTCATTTATAGACTACAAGTTGGCCATCTTCCTTTCGGCTGGTCGAGTTTGTGGTTTTGACACTAAGTTGTGCCTGACTCTTTGCAACTTCGTGGAGCGCAGCAGGCTCTGCTGTCCTTCACTATCTCCCAGAGTTTGCTCAAATTCATGTCCGTTGAGTTGGTGAAGCTTTCCAACCATCTCAGCTTCTGTTACCTTTTCCTCCTCCTGCCTTCAATCTTTCCCAGCATCTTTTCCAATGAGTCGGCTCTTCACATCAGGTGACGAAAGTATTGGAGCTTCAGCGTCACCATCAGTCCTTCCAACGAATATTCCGGATTGATTTCCTTTAGGATTGACTGCCTTGATCTCCTTACTGTCTAAAGGACTCTCAAGTGTCTTCTTTAGCCCCACAATGTGAAAGCACCCATCTGCATTTTGGCTCTCGTGAATAAAGCTGCTGTGAATATCTTTTCACAATTGTTGGTGGTTGTGTGCACTCATTTGTGTTCAGACAAATACCTAGGAGTGACATTGCTGGGTCACAGAGTACTGCTGCTGCTGCTGCTAAGTCGCTTCAGTCATGTCCAACTCTGTGCGACCCCATAGACGGCAGTCCATCAGGCTCCCCCACCCCTGGGATTCTCCAGGCAAGTACACTGGAGCAGGCTGCCATTTCCAGGGTACTAGACACTTTTATTGCTTTTTAACATCTATTGATATGCTGAACCCACAGGAAAAATATTGAAGGCTTATGTACAGCCATAAAGTAAATCAAACAACGAAAGGCTTGGTAACTTCAAAGGAAGGTTAAGATAGACAGAAGTGAAAGCTAGGTGGGAGAAATGTAATCCATCTCATCTGTTCATATCCACCAAACTATAACCAGGGCAAATTTTTTGAAACTCTTTTCTGACCACGATTTTCCTCTACTTAAAAACCATTAAGTCCTTTCCCCTTGGTCTTAGGAAAAGGAAAAAACTCATTAATAAAGCCTGCAGACTCTGCGTGGCCAGCCTATATTTATCTTTTCTGTCTTTTCTCTTTGTGCTTCTGGTGGTCTCCACTGAGTCATACTAGCTTCTTTCATATCATACTCCCAAGACTTTTCTGCCACAGGGCATTTTCATGGGCTTACTCCTCTACCTGGAATGCTCTTACTACCATTTTGAGTAGTTTAAACCCTGCTCATCCTCCAGATCTCTTATCAAAGTGAAGTGAACGCATTCAGTCACGTCCGACTCTTTGCCACCCCGTGGACTGTAGTCTACCAGGCTCCTCCATCCATGGGATTTTCCAGGCAAGAATACTGGAGTGGGTTGCCATTTCCTTCTACAGGAGGTCTTCCCCACCCAGGGATTAACCCAGGTCTCTAGCATTGTAGGGAGGCTTTGCCATCTGAGCCACCAGGGAATGATACTCTCTTATCAAGGATAATCTTTTCTGAGAAATCATCCCTAATCTCCTTAATGTAAATTCTCATAATATTAGGAACTCCTTTATGGTACTTGTCAGTGTAATTTATTTGTTTATATTATCACTGATTGATATTTTTTTTGCTCTTTTCATTAGGTGGTAATTTCCATAATGACACAGTTTATGTTTTAGACATGTTACTGCCAGAATCCAGCACAGTATTTGGTCAGTGTGGGCACTCAATAAATATCTGTCAAGCAAAAGAAACAATCTTACGTGCTGGAGATAATTTTGAAATTCATGAACTAGTATCATTTAAAATCATGAAGATAATCACTTGAAGAATTGAAAATAATCATATAATATAAATTGGGATGCAGAAAGGAAAAGATTCTAATAAGTAAAGTAAGTTCCTGTTACTTCTAGAAAGGAGTCTTAAGCTATTGACAGCCTGGCACTTATAGTGATAATCATATAAGAACTAAAAATAGAAACATTTAAATGTAATTATCTCAAAGAAACAAGGCTGGGGCTTGGGCATTGAGATGGGGAAGATGGATTTTAACTGGTACAATTTTACCCTTATTTTATTACCTTTATTGTAATATGTAACAGAAAGATGAAACCTAAGGTTACTATCCATTTCCAACTTTGGGAGTATAGGGGCTCAGAACATGCCTCCCCAAGACGGCTACTCAGCTACTTTGACAGGTAGATTATTTGGAGCTAATGGTGGCTAATGGAGCTAATGGAGCTAATGGTCCCTTTGAACTCAGAGGAAACTACTGCACTCCCTTAACTACCTAGAAAAATTTATATTGACTTTACCAAAAAGAATTATGACCAGAGATACATTTTGTCTAAGTGGCCCCGTCTATCTGACAAGACAAACACCTAATTATTAAGCATTTGCTGATTGTTCTGTCATCTTGTGAATGAATGACCCACCTCTGCTTGGGAGCCCCGGTCCCTTATCCCATTCCTTAGCTCAGGATGGCACATACATTTCATTTCACCTTGCTGCCTCTGATTCTCTCATGTATATGGGATTCCTACACTACAAAGTTAAATTTGATTTTCTTCTGTTAATATGTCTCATGCCATTTTATTTGGCCAGCCACAAAGAACCAAAGATGAGAAGTGGGGCAGGAAATTTCCCACTCCCTTCCAGAAGATTGGGGAACCTAATTTGCACATCTGCCCCTGTATTGGGGTTGGGTGTAGGATATGTGATTAGGTATTCGAGGTTGTCAAAAATGTTCTAGATCTGTGATAAATTCAAGCCTTCCACGGTAAAGTGAGCTAATGAGGCCACAAACTGATTCAAAGACTACCGAGAGGGACAGCAGGCTTTGGAAGTTCACACAGTAAAATGACCAGGTTCTCTGCAATTAGCGCAGGCAATCAGGAATTAGGGCAAAACATTGCTGTCCTGGACGGTTCCTGCATTTCTCACAGAGGAATCACAGGGATGGTGATTGTTGTTGCTTAGTCACTCAGTCACGTCCAACTCTCTGTGACCCCCATGGACTGCAGCCCGCCAGGCTCCTCTGTCCATGGGATTTCCCAGCAAGAATACTGGAGTAGGTTGCAGGTGGTAACAATACCAAACCAAATCAGTTACACACATCACAATGCCAAAATGGAATAAAGGGAATAACATACTAGTCAAAGTCTAGCTTTCAAGCAGAAGATCTCAACAGTTGAATAGGATCAAGTACTTTTAACCTAACTGCTGAATCTCAGCTAAGGGTTCAGATTATCAGGAGAAAACATGATGTAAGATATGGGAAGTTGGGGGCAGGGTGGTCCATATTAATTCTGGTAAAGAATGACTGACTTACTGTCTAAGTAACTTTCTTAAAAGGCCAGGATCTTGAGAGTGAACATAATTTAGTAAAAACCAACCTGTTCTCTGTTCCAGCACAAAAATCATTCCTTTTTGTAGGCTTTCTGTTGCCCAGTTTCAGAAATAATCCCTTTTCTTCACCTCTTAAAGCACTTTTTCCCCAATTATTATGGCATTTAGCATGTTATATTATGTACTCTGATTACATATGTGCATTTCTCATTTCCGCCATAATCTATGAACTCCTGGAAGCTTTGGTCACAGAGACTGGCCACGGGCATTATACATCACTTGTGAGAGAAGATCCAGTACCAGACCAAGTACTACCCAAGGACCCCAAGATGACAAACATTGCCCATCTCTTTTGAAATTGAATTGTCCTCTGCAATGTGCCTTGTGACTAAGCTGTGGATGCATCACAAAATTCAGAATTTACATTGCCATATACAAGCTATGAGTATATACTATTATTTCCACTTATAACATTTAGGGGACTGGAAATGCTTTCTATCAGTGTTAACAGGTACTATACATCTTTCTAGATCAGATATTTGTGTTAAGAAAC
This sequence comes from Madoqua kirkii, assembly GCA_006408675.1. Taxonomy (NCBI): domain Eukaryota; kingdom Metazoa; phylum Chordata; class Mammalia; order Artiodactyla; family Bovidae; genus Madoqua; species Madoqua kirkii. Next base: position 6,555 of record SJYC01041390.1, on the reverse strand, counting down.
TAGACAATGGTTTGCATTAATACAAACTGAGAAGATATTAGAATATGTGTTTTAATAATAACAATGATTTCTTCAGGCTGCATAGTTTAAGCTACCTTCTAAGATTATATCATTTAAATCCTTATAAAATTTATAATATTTTTCCACAATGACAAAGCAAGACTCTACAAATCCATTGTCTATAAAGCTAAAATAGTAATAAAAATGTCTTAGAGAGAAGAAATAGAAGCAAACTTCATGCTACATTAAAAGCAAGCAATTTTCTGTGATTTTAAGCATATGCAAAGAAATTCTGAGTAACCTACACATTCAACCTGTGATTTCTAAGAAATAAAGATCTGGAGTCTACTTATGTTCCATAGAATTCCTTCTTTCCTCTTCTCCTAAGGCGGTTATCTCTTTTCTTGTTATTATGGATGAAATTGGTTTAGAACATAAAGAACAGAATTGATATTTCATCCTTGAATAATGCAGACGATAATATATGCAGGAAAGTTTTTCCAAAGCATGTCTGGGTATATACTTTTGAATTTTACTGGAAAACATGTCATTCCATTCAGAACTCTGAATTAAGATGCACAATTTTTTTGCTGAAGGCTATTTTAAATTAGGCTAATAAATTGCTACTCTCTGCCTTGCGTGATAATGCATTACATTATCTACTGATGTACATGTATTGTTTGACTCTATGGTGTGGAAATTAAATGTTAGACATGGGCCAGATGTTCCTATAGATGAATATGAAGTATGACTCTGGCATAGTTATGTCTCATTGGGACAGAGAGGAAGAATGTGATAACCAACGACAATAACAGCCACTTCAAAAAATATCCTCTGATACTGGTCTCGTTAAGAACTAACATTGTGTAAGCTTAGATCCTCTCTTAGTCCTTGTCTTTGAAAAGTGTTATATATGTCAGCAGTATTTGCACCTGTTCGTGAGGAAAGAAAATCTGTTTCCTAAAATACAAAATAAAACAAAATCATGAATATAAAACCACCTGGAGAGGTGTCCAGAGATGGTAAATATTTGTCATCTTTATTTGACAGACAGGAGCTGGCTTGGAATGTTTCCCTGGACTGAGCACCTCAACATGGCAGTGAGATTTCCATGGGTCATTCCTTTGCCACTGCAAAGAGTTCACAGCAGGGTAGGAGGGATGTGTGAGTTGGGGGGAAGGGAAATGGCAAACAAATGGGCCTTATGGTGAATTTTAATGAAGATTCCCTGCTGGCTTTAACTCCATTGGAAAAAAGGAGGAAGAAAGATACCCGTAACATCCCATTTGAGGCTAACTTAAGAATGGAATCATAACTTGAATAGTAGAAACATGTCATAAGGATGAGGAGGGATGCAGGAGTACACAGGATGTTTGCTGCTGTTGCCTCTTCAGATGCTAATCAGACTACTAATGGTATGTCAGTATATTTTTAAAAATGGAGAAGTGGCACAGGAGATAAATACATTACATTGTCTCACCGTGAATCAGTCACCCACCCACTCAACGTTTTTGCAGGTCTGTGCTAATGGATGAAAGGATGGGTTTCAGGACGATGGAGATGGGTGCACTTCAGATAAAAAGTGAAGAAGGAAATCTGAGTACACTTAATAAGATCCAAGAAGAACTGTGGAGAAAGACAAATGCATCTCAGTGCAGGGCTAGGCAAAGAGCAGGACACGATTTAGTGACTAAACATACAAAAAAGGTCGTATTTGCAAGTATGTTCTTTTAAAAGGGCTGCTGAATTCCAAAAGGAATATGATGAGAAAATGTAACATGGAGAGAGAATTTATCCCTTTATAAGTTATTTCAGCTGCAAGTGTTGCTATCATCTACCCTCCCCCCAATCTCTTGTGTTTTGCCTAAAATATGGGATAGAGAGGGATTCATTGCCTTGTGCACTAGAGGTTTTGTTTATATGTTTCTCATTAACAGTGATATTTCCTTTCTGATTTATGTGACTCCATTTCTTTTTTCTTTATTTAGCAGCATTTCTGATTTTTAGTTCAATAAACTGATTTCTCAGGAGTAGCCTAAGATTTCTCTTTTGTCCTGTTCTTCTCTCTTATTTCTTTGTTATGTCACTTTTGGAAGAAAAAGCAGTGTTTTGAAAATCTTTTCTTATTAATCACAAAAGTAAAGTAGTCAGTTTTTATCTCTCACATGAATTTTTTACACAGCTGAATGTCATGCTTCTCTGGATCGCCCACTCAAGCTATATGTAAACAGAAATCCATTATTTTCTTATTTTAAAGTACTATTAATCACATGTCCAATGTACTCATAATGTCATCAGTTCCAGACAAATTAAAAGAATCTATTCGTGCCTTCCAAGACCATTGAGATTCATGAGTTGATAGGTAATTTAAGAATCTTCACCTTTTGGATAAAACTGTTCTATTTCTCTTAGTCCTGGAAGTTTTCCACGCTTATCATCTAATCAAATGGATTCTCATGATCCCTGAAATATACAGTTTGCATAATACCTTCCTACAGGTTGTTAGCATTTTTGTGCTTAACAAGTTTCCTGGTTATCCTGCCAAAATCAACAATTGAAAACTCCCATCTTCAAGGCAAGATGTCTTTCTCTTTTCTAATGTGTCAGAAGATAACATAAAAATGAGCCATTTTTCCCATTAATAATGAGACAGATTAAAAACAGTCACCAAACAAATAGAGCAAAAAGGGGAGAATGAGAGAGAACAAGGAGATAAAATGGGACCTGATGGGTTGCGCTTGGTCAGTCATTTCCCCTGGACTCACAAGTCTTCAGCTTTGGTTCAGTAAACTGATGGACTCGGGAAGAAGGAGGCTGTTTGACTATTAGCCTCTATACGAAAACTCATCACGATGAGTTTCTAGATATTTTACTGAGGTTGGAGACTAAAGCCTTCACTGGCTTTGTCCTCTGGACATATATTTCTTTTCAGCTCTAAAGAAGCAGATTATCATAGCAGGACAACACAAGAATCCAGGATCTTTAATAGTATTCAAATACTAAATATTGTCCCTACCCAGGGATCAAACCTAGGTCTCCTGTATTGCAGGCAAATTTTTGTACCTAGAAAAGTACATTGGCAAAGAACAGGAATTTTGGAGTAAGGAAAGCTTGAAATAAAACCATATCACATTACTACCAACGGCTTGTGTGGTCATGGACAAGTTATTTAAATCCATTAAGCCTCAGCTTTCTTATTTGTACAATAAATGTGATTCTAATGTCATCATAATTATCAGTAATTATGACTACATGGGGTTATTGTGATTATAAAGTGAGATAATATACAGTAAACTGTTAATCAAATGTTTAGAGCATACACCCTTAATGCATGTTATCTGCTATTAGTAAAGCATTAATACTAATCATAATCATTAAAAATTAGGAAGGAGTATTTTTTTAAAAGTCCAGTCAGACTTTGGGTGTTTAGGATAATCGGGCAAACTCCTTTTTCTATTTTATTTTCCATATCAGATTTATTATGACCCCTGTGAAATAGATGACACATGTTTTATTAGGTAATCACCACCCCTCAATATATTTCTTGGGGTTTAGTCAAAACAGAATCTCAGTATTTTTGGAAAATTAGTTTTCATTTTCAATCCTACTATAACCTGTAGTCTATCAATTAAATCAACAAAATTAACCAGGTGCCCAGTCTGATATGCATAGAGGCGGCACAATGCAAGTGAGCATTTTTCCTAAACCATGGCAGATTGCAGTCTTGAAATTAACTGGGGAATTGAGGTTAACAACATAAAACAAATTGAATGCAGAGACAGAAACAATATTATATATATGAACTCTGCTTTAAAAACTGTTATGAGTTGCACCTATCCACTGAGGTCTTTTTCATCTTGGTTTTGGTCTTAGGTTTTGTTTTTGCTTCATTGATCTTTTTTTTTTTTTTCCTTCAGAGAGTAGCAAGAGATTTTTCTGTGTGAATTCTGGACCTACTATTAATACAATTGCTCACTTGCTTATCAAACACTGCTTGCTTGAAACTTATTTACCCAGAAATTACTAGATATGAGGTCTTTATATGAACCCAGAATATATCATCTCAGCTTGATCTCTGACATCACTATTACTGTTAAGGGTTTAGGTTTGGCATCCAAACCCTTCTTTCTTTAGCTTCTGACTCCTATCTCCAATTTTTGGCATTATTGCCCTAAGTTTCACTCTTGCCAAGAGACTTTTAGTCTTGCCAAAAGACGGCTCAACATGTTGTCATGATGTTTGTATTGTCATGATGTTTGTATTGTGTTGTATGGTTTAGTGAGTGTTTTTGCATGTAATTAGTTCATTTAAACATATTAATGGACAATAAATTATGTAGTTTGTAAGACAGTAGATATGACAAACCAGTAAAGGTGTATTGGTAAAGGAACATTTCTTTTAATGAGGGTATTGGACTGGGTATTGACAATGGAGTACTTAGTGTTTATATTTCATATCTTCTAACTTCATTCATTTTGTTTAGTTTTATATAACAAATGAATATATTTTCCTCCATGACAGAAAAAGCAACTGGGCAAATTAAATAATTGTAGAAATTGAGGCTTCACAGTCAACGTGTATTATTTAATTTACATATTTTGAGTTACCATTGTTAACTCCTTCTATGAGACATGAGGTAATTAGTAACGTTTATGCCTCCTTTCCTTTGAGTCTGTTGCTTTTATAATATTTAATTTTTGGTAGTTTATAATGTATCTGGCATCTGGTCCCATCACTTCATGGCAGATAGATGGGGCAACAGTGGAAACAGTGTCAGCCTTTATTTTTTGGCCTCCAAAATCACTGCAGATGGTGACTGCAGCCATGAAATTAAAAGACGCTTACTCCTTGGAAGAAAAGTTATGACCAACCTAGATAGCATATTCAAAAGCAGAGACATTACTTTGCCAACAAAGGTCCATCTAGTCAAGGCTATGGTTTTTCCTGTGGTCAGGTATGGATGTGAGAGTTGGACTGTGAAGAAAGCTGAACACCGAAAAATTGATGCTTTTGAACTGTGGTGTTGGAGGAGACTCTTGAGAGTCCCTTGGACTGCAAGGAGGTCCAACCAGTCCATTCTAAAGGAGATCAGTCCTGGGTGTTCATTGAAGAGGCTGATGCTGAAGCTGAAACTCCAATACTTTGGCCACCTCATGCAAAGAGTTGACTCATCGGAAAAGACTCTGATGCTGGGAGGGATTGAGGGCAGGAGGAGAAGGGGACGACAGAGAATGAGATGACTGGATGGCATCACCGACTCGATGGGCATGGGTTTGAGTGAACTCCGGGAGCTGGTGATGGACAGGGAGGCCGGCATGCTGCGATTCACAGGGTCACAAAAGTTGGGCACGACTGAGCGACTGAACTGAACTGAATGTATCTGGGATAATAATAAGCCAGTTGTTTAATCAAAGAATCATTAAATAATTTGACCTCTTGTCCTACTGTCATGGTTTTCTTACTCTCTATATTCTTTATTTTGATTAACTTCTCCATTGGTTGCATTTAATCTTCAAGTAGATTTCTCAAAAAAGTTTCATTGCTGCTGAGTTTCACTGAACATGTTATTTCATGTGTGGAAACACATGTTGTTTTCTATCTGAAGAGCACACTGACTTGATACCATGGAGATTTTGAGACACTGTTTTGAAAACTGACGTTTATTCTAAGACCAGGCGGATTTTCCTAATGTATTTTACATGCTTTTTCTTTCTGGAAACTTAAAAGATACTTTGTTATTCAATAACTTAACTAAATGTGTTTTTGTATCACTAGCTTTGTATCAGTTCTTCTTGGTATTAACGCATCCTACCAAAGGAAGATTCAACCATAATTTTACTTTAGGTAAATTGTCCTGTACTATCTCTCTGATTATTTTCTGTCCTATTGATTAGAATCAGAAATATCCATTGCATTTATGTTGGATGGACTGTAGTTTCCACATTTGCTGCTGCTGCTGCTAAGTCGCTTCAGTCATGTCTGACTCTGTGTGACCCAATAGATGGCAGCCCACCAGCCTCTTCCATCCCTGGGATTCTCCAGGCAAGAACACTGGAGTGGGTTGCCATTTCTTTCTCCAATACATGAAACTGGAAAGTGAAAGTGAAGTCGCTCAGTCGTGTCTGACTGACTCTTAGCGACCCCATGGACCTTTCTAATTATTTTAAGCTTATTGTTATTCACTATGAATAAAGACTTAGCTCCATAGTTTTCTGTTTCTTGCTGTTTCTAGTTTACTTTTTTACTTTTTATCTTACTCTTTTTTTCTTTACAACATCCCCTTCTTATTCTGATTTTTCGTTATTGTGCCATCCTTGTGTTGCTGAATCCATACCCTTATTGGATTACTCAGTGAATGCAAAGCAGCAGAGACTCTTGCCTTGGTTTCTTAGATTATATGTTGTTTTTCTTTTTTTTTTAGTATTGAAGAATTCATGCTACCTTTTAAAATAAATGCCTTTCTACACTTAAACATTTGCTTTCTTTCAGCTTTAATGTAATTTCATAGTTCTTAAACCACTTCCTTTCCTCTTCTACCTTTTTCAGATCTTCCCC
>SJYC01041386.1:0-55790 GCA_006408675.1 Madoqua kirkii | reverse complement strand
GGGCATATATATGACTATATATATATATATATATATATATATATGAGAGTATTAAAGTTGGTACGAATGTGTTGTATACAGAAGATAGGAGAAACGCTGGCATTTTAGAGAAAAATGAATCAGGAAATGCTTATATAAAATCAGATGATGAAAGAGTTAATAAAATTAGAGTTAAATTGAAACATCAGCAAGAGCTCATAACTTTGAAACGGCTCCTAGTGTGTCACTAAGGCAGAGTAGGCAGCCTTTGGTGTGACTGTGTGTACAACTTAAAACAAACCAAAACCCTTTAATAGAAGATGCTAATTGTGGCCATTGCTTTTCAGCAATGTAGGCCAAATGTTTTCTGCCCTATGTTGCAGCAGTATTTGCAAAAAGAGAGAAAAATATTTCCTTGAAGGTGTTTGTTTAGAATTCCTGATTGCTTGCTCTTTTGTTATATGTCTTTGCATCAGGAGAAAGCTGTAAGGGATTTTGTCAAGGTTCGAGTTCATGATTGATTTCCCCATGGGTAGTGGTTTTAAGTAAATTTCACCATAGCTCTATAATCTGCTTGCTGAATTATAACCTGAAAATTCACTAGAGGGCTAAGATTTGGCTCCCGGCATTTCTTGCATGTTCCACTTGCAACACTGTGCAAGCGATCCCAGATCTGGGTCCCGGGACTGTTTGCAAAATTATTATTATTTTTTTCCATTAAGCAGAAGCCTGAAATCAATGTGGGCAGAATCTAAATATCATGTAAGCATTACATACAATAGTGGATAAAGGGCTCTGAAACCAGCCTGTCTCTTGATGTTCTGAAACTTACTTCATGAATCAAAGAATCAGTGTATAATCTATAATGTTGCTGCTGCTGCTAAGTCGCTGCAGTCTTATCCGACTGTGTGCGACCCCATAGACGGCAGCCTACCAGGCTCCCCCGTCCCTGGGATTCTCCAGGCAAGAGCACTGAAGTGGGTTACCATTTCCTTCTCCAATGCATGAAAGCGAAAAGTGAAAGTGAAATTGCTCAGTCATATCCGACTCTTCGAGACCACATGGACTGCAGCCTACCAGGCTCCTCCGTCCATGGGATTTTCCAGGCAAGAGTACTGGAGTGGGGTGCCATTGCCTTCTCTGATAATCTATAATAGAGATGGTGAAATTCTAAAATTTGGTCAACTGTAAATTATGTACCAAGTTATTTAGTTTTAACTGCAGGTTCTCCTGGTTTCTTTGCTTACCAATTGTGGTGGGATGAATTTTGTTTTGCTTGAATCAGGTCTGTCAGAGGCTACTTGACCCATCCAGTAGGGTCACCCATCCAGAGACCTCCTCAGTGTACATCACAGAAGGTTTAATGTATTTCTCCTTTGTCTTTAGCCATATAGTCTTACCAATGAAAAATTTTATTAGGATATGCTTGGGCAGGGCTCTTTCTCATTAACACTCTTGATCACTTGGAAATTCCTTTCTAGAACTTTGGGATGTCTTCAGTCCCATCACCTGGTGACTAATAGATAGGGAAAATATGGAAACAGTGACAGACTTTATTTTCTTGGGCTCCAAAAGTCACTGCAGATGGTGACTGCAGCTATGAAATTGAAAGGCACTTGTTCCTTGGAAGAAAATCTATGACAAACTTAGTGTATTAAAAAGTAGAGACATCACTTCTCCCACAAAGGTCCATCTAGTCAAGGCTATGGTTTCTCCAGTAGTTATGTATGGATGTGAGAGTTGGACCAGCCTTCTTTAGAAGTCTGAGTGCCGAATAATTAATCCTTTCGAATTGTAGTGTTGGAGAAGACTCTTGAGTGTCCCTTGGACAGCAAGGAGACCAAACCAGTCAACCCTAAAGGAAATCAACCCTGAATATTCATTGGAAGGACTGATGCTGAAGCTGAAGCTTTATACATTGGCCACCTGATGTGAAGAGTGGATTCATTGGAAAGATGCTAGGAAAGACTGAAGGTGAGAGAAGGAGGCAACAGAAAATGAGATGATTGGATGGCATCATCAACTCAATGGACATGAGTTTGAGCAAACTCTGGGAAATGGTGAAGGAAAGGGAAGCCTGGCGTGCTGCAGTCCATGGGGTCGCAAAGAGTCAGACATGACTGAGCAACTGAACAACAATTAATATATAAAAATTGCACATATTTAATGTTTGCATTTTTATGAGTTTGGATATATGTATGTTAGTCACTCAGTCACGTCCAACCCTTTGTGACCCTGTGGACTGTAGCCCTCAAGGCTCCTCTGTCCATGGGATTTTCTAGGCAAGAATATTGGAGTGGGTTACCAGTTCTCTCTCCAGGGTATCTTCCCAACCCAGGAGTTGAGCCTAGGTCTGCCACATTGCAGACAGCTTCTTTACCATCTGAACCGCCAGGGAGCCCTTTCGGATATATGCATATACCCATAGTACCAATTCTAGAGATATGCTGTACAGCATGGTGTCTTTAGTTAGCTACACTGTACTATGAATTTTAAAATGTTAAGAGGACAGACAAGATGTTAAGTGTTCTTGCACCAAAAAATCCTCTAACCCAAAAGAAATGAGACGATGGGTATGTTCAGTGCCTTACTTGTGGTAATAGTATTATATAGTATTATATAACAGTTTCTTTTGTGTTTTTCTTTCTTTCTTTTTTTTTTTTTTTGGTGGTAAGAGCACTTAACAGCTTATCTGTCCTCTTAACATTTTAAAGTTGAGAGTACAGTGGAGTTAACTAAAGACACCATGCTGTATAGCGTATCTCTAGAATTATTCATCTTCTGTAACTGAAACTATACCCGTTAAGCAACAATTCTCCATTTTCCTCTCCCTCCAGCCTATGGCAGTCAATATTTTACTCTCCATTTCTATGAGTCTATTTCATTTTTTTACATTTTTTAAAAGATTTATTTTCAACTGTCCTGGGTCTTCGTTGCTTTGCCCATGCTTTCTCTGGGGGCTACTCTTTGCTGCCACGTGTGGGCTTCTGACTGCAGTGGCTTCTTTTCTGCAGAGCACAGGCTCTAGGCACACGGGCTTCAGGAGCTGCAGTTCGCAGGCTCACTAGTTGCAATTTGCTGGCTTTAGGACATGGGGGCTTCAGTGGCTGTGGCACAGGGCTCATTAATTGTGGCTCGAGGGCTCTGAAGCATAGGCTCAGGAGGCTGGGGAGATGGGAGGGAGGGACCATGGGAACTTTGATGTGCCAAGAATCAGTTCAGCAAAAGCCTATCTACTACACTATTCTTTCCTAATCTCTCTTTATATCTCTGAGTAAATAAGTCTTTCCTCGCCAATTCCTTCCCTGCTTCGAATTACCCTGGATCCACTAGGGCTGGACCCCAGCACATGGGGTTGCAGAGAGTCAGACACAACTGGAGTAACTAAGTAAGCACCACAGCTTCTTTATCCATTCATCATCTGTTGATGGGCATATAAGTTGCGTCCATGTTCTAGCTATTGTAAATAATGCTGCAATAAACAATGGGATACATGTGTCTTTTTCAATTTGGGTTTCCTCAGGGTATATGCCTAGGAGTAGGATTGCTGGTTTTATTCCTAGTTTTTTAAAGGAATTTCCATACTATCTTCCATAGTGGCTGTATCAATTTACATTCCCACCAACAGTGCAAGAATGTTCCCTTTTCTCCACACCCTCTCCAGCATTTACTGTTTGTAGACTTTTTGATGATGGCCATTCTGACTGGTGTGAGGTGATATCTCATTGTAGTTTTGATGTGCATTTCTCTAATAATGAGTGATGTTGAGAATCTTTTCATGTTTTTGTTAGTCATCTGTAAGTCTTCTTTGGAGAAATGTCTGTTTAGGTCTTTTCCTCACTTTTTGATTGGGTTGTTTGTTTTCCTGACATTGAGTTGTATGAGCTGCTTGTATATTTTGGAAATTAATCCTTTGTCAGTTGTTTCATTTGCTATTATTTTTTCCCATTGTGAGGGTGGTCTTTTCACCTTACTTATAGTTTCCTCTGCTGTGCAAAAGCTTTTAAGTCAAATCAGGGGTCCCACTTGTTTACTTTTGTTTTCATTTCCATTATTTTAGGAGGTGGGTCATAGAGGATCTTGCTTTGATTTGCGTCATCGAGTATTCTGCCTAGGTTTTCCTCTAAGAGTTTTATAGTTTCTGGTCTTACTTTTAGGTCTGTAATCCATTTTGAGTTTATCTTTGTGCATGGTGTTATGAAGTGTTCTAATTCAAATCAGGGGTCCCACTTGTTTACTTTTGTTTTCATTTCCATTATTTTAGGAGGTGGGTCATAGAGGATCTTGCTTTGATTTGCGTCATCGAGTATTCTGCCTAGGTTTTCCTCTAAGAGTTTTATAGTTTCTGGTCTTACTTTTAGGTCTGTAATCCATTTTGAGTTTATCTTTGTGCATGGTGTTATGAAGTGTTCTAATTTCATTCTTTTACATGTAGCTGTCCAGTTTTCCCAGCCTCTTTTATTGAAGAGGCTGTCTTTGCCTCATTGTGTATTCTTGCCTCCTTTGTCAAATATAAAGTACCCATAGGTGCATGGGTTTATGGGCTTTCTATCTTGTTCCATTGGTCTATATTTCTGTTTTTGTGCCAGTACCATGCTGTCCTGATGACTGTAGCTTTGTAGTGTAATCTGAAGTCAGGAAGGTTGATTCCTCCAGCTCCATTCTTCTTTCTCAAGATTGCTTTGGCTATCCGGGGCCTTTTGTATTTCCATATGAATTGTGAAATTTTTTGTTCTAGTTCTGTGAAAAATGCCATTGGTAATTTGATAGGGATTGCATTGAATCTGTAGATTACATTTGGTAGTATAGTCATTTTCAAAATATTGATTCTTCCTACCCAGGAACATGGAATATCCCTCCACCTGTTTATGTCATCTTTGATTTCTTTCATTAGTGTCTTATAATTTTCTGTGTACAGTTCTTTTGTCTCCTTAGGTAAGTTTATTCCGAGATATTTGATTCTTTTTGTTGCAATGATGAATAGGATTTATTCCTTAATTTTTCAGATTTTTTATTGTTAGTATATAGAAATGCAAGTGATTTCTGTGTATTGATTTTGTATCCTGAAACTTGGCTGAATTCACTGATTAGCTCTAGTAATTTTCTGATTTAGGGTTTTCTATGTATGGTATCATGTCATCTGCAAACAATGAGAGCTTTATTTCTTCCTTTCCGATCTGGATTCCTTTTATTTCCTTTTTCTTTTGTGATTGTTGTAGCTAGGACTTCCAGAACTATGTTGAATAATAGTGGTGAAGGTGGGCACCCTTGTCTTGTTCCTGATGTTAGGGGGAATGCTTTCAGATTTTCATCATTGAGAATAATGTTTGCTGTAGGCTTATTATATATGGTCTTTACTATGTTCAAGTAGGTTCTGTCTATGCCCATTTAATCATAAATAGGTGCTGAAGTTTGTCAAAGGCTTTTTCTGAGTCTATTGAGATGATCATATGGTTTTTATCTTTCAGTTTATTAATATGGTGCATCACATTGATTTATTTGCATATACTGAACAATCCTTGCATTCCTGGAATAAACCCAACTTGATCATGGTGTATGAACTTTTTGATGTGTTGCTGAATTCTGTTCAAGAAAATTTCATTGAGGATTTGTGCATCTATGTTCATCAGTGATACTGGCCTGTAGTTTTTGTTTTCTGTGTTGTCTTTGTTGGTTTTGGTATCAGGGTGATGGTGGCCTCCTAGAATGAATTTGGAGGTATTCCTTCCTCTGCAATTTTTTGAAAGAGTTTTAGAAGGATATGCATTAGCTCTTCTCTAAATGTTTGATAGAATTCTCCTGTGAAGTCGTCTGGTCCTGGGCTTTTGTTTTGGGGAGATTTTTGATCATAGCTTCAATTTCAGTGCTTGTAATTGGGTTTTTCATAATTTCTATTTCTTCCTCATTCAGTCTTGAAAGATTAAACTTTTCTAAGAATCTGTCCAATTCTTCCAGATTATCCATTTTATTGCCATATGGTTGGTCATAATAGTCTCTAATAATCCTTCATATTTCTGCATTGTCTGTTGTAACCTCTCCTTTTTTATTTCTAGTTTTGCTGATTTCATTCTTCCCTCTTTTTTCCTGATGAGTCTGGCCAAAGGTTTGTCAATTTTGTTTATCTTGTCAAAGAACCAACTTTTAGTCTTCTTATCTTTACTATTGTTTCTTTCTTTTTCATTTAATTCTTCTCAGATCTTCATTATTTCTTTCCTTCTATCAATTTTGGGGTTTCTCTTTTTCCAGTTATTTTAGGTGTAAAGTTAGGTTGTCTGATGCTTTTTTTGTTTCTTGAGGTAGGATTGTATTGCTATAAACTTCCCTCTTAGGACTGCTTTGGCTGCATATCATAGGTTGTTTTGTTTTGTTTTGTTTTGTTTTTGAGTTGTCTTGTTCTCTGTGTCATTTGTTCCCAGAATTTCCAGAAATTTTTGATTTCCCTTTTGATTTCTTCCGTAACCTGTTGGTTATTTAGAAACATGTTGTTCAATCTCCATGTGTTTGTGATTCTTACAGCTTTTTTCTTGTAATTGCCATCTAGTCTCATAGTGTTGTGGTTGGAGAAGACGCTTGATATGATTTCAATTTTCTTAAATTTACTGAGGTTTGATCTGTGACCCAAGATATGGTCTATCCTGGAGAATGTTTCATATGCATTTGAGAAGAAGATGTATTCTTTTGCATTTGGATGGAATGCCCTGAAGAAAACAATGAGCTCCATCTCATCTAATGTATCATTTGAGACTTGTGTTTTCTTGCTGATTTTCTGTTTTGGTGATCTGTCCACTGGTGCGAGTGGGGTGTTAAAGTGTCCTACTATCATTGTGTTACTCTCAGTTTCTCTTTTTATGTGTACATGTTTGTCTTGTGTATTGAGGTGCTCCTCAATACATACCCAATGTGCTGGTGCATAGATATTTACAATTGTTATGTCTTTCTCTTAGATTGATCCCTTGATTATTATGTAGGGTCCTTCATTATCTCTTGTAATCTTTTTTATTTTAAGGTCTATTTTATCTGATCTGAGGGTTGCTACTCCAGCTTTCTTTTGTTTCCCATTTGCACGGAATATATTTTTCTTGTAGACAGCATATATATGGCTCTTGTTTTTGTACCCATTCAGCCAGTCTGTGTCTTTTGGTTGGAGCATTTAATCCACTTACATTTAAAGTAATTATCGATATATCAGTTCATATTGCCATTTTCTTAAATGTTTGAGGTTGATTATGTAGATCTTTTTTCTTTTGTATTTCTTGACTATATAAGTCCTTTTAACATTTGTTGTAAAGCTGGTTTGTGGTACTGAATTCTCTTAACTTTTGCTTGTCTGAAAAGCTTTTTATTTTTCCATCAATTTTGAATAAGATCCTTGCTGGGTACTGTAACTTTGGTTGTAGATTTTTCCCATGCAGTACTTTAAATATATCCTGCCATTCTCTTCTGGCCTGCAGAGTTTCTGCTGAAAGATCAGCTGTTAAGCATATGGGGTTTCCCTCATATGCTACTTGTTGCTTCTCCCTTGCTGCTTTTAATTTTCTTTGTGTTTAGTCTTTGTTAGTTTGATTAGCATGTGTCTTGACAGTTTTCTCCTTGGGTTTATCCTGTATGGGGCTCTTTGCACCTCTTGGACTTGATCAACTATTTCCTTTTTCACATTGGGAAAATTTTCAACTATAATCTCTTCAAAAAATTTTCTCATATGCTTTCTTTCTCTCTGCTTCTGGGACCCCAATAATTTGAATGTTGATGCATCTGATTTTGTCCCAGTGGTTTCTGAGACTATCTTCAGTTCTTTTCATTCTTTTTACTTTATTTTACTCTTCAGAAGTTATTTATACCATTTTATCTTCCAGCTCACTGATTCATTCTTCTGCTTCAGATATTCTGCTATTGATTCCTTCTTGAGTATTTTTAATTTCAATAATTGTGTTGTCTCCATATGTTTAATCTTTAATTCTTATAGGTCTTTGTTAATTGATTTTTCATTTTCTCCATTTTGTTCTCAAGGTTTTTGATCATCTTTAGTATCATTATTCTGAATTCTTTTTAAGGTAGTTTCCCTATTTCCTCTTCATTTATTTGGACTTCTCTGTTTCTATTTTGTTCCTTCATTTGTGTAGTATTTCTCTGCTTTTATTTATTTATTTTTTTAACTTATGTTTGAGCTCTCCTTTTCCCAGGCTTCAAGGTTGAATTCTTTCTTCCTTTTGGCTTTTGCCCTCCTAAGATTTATCCAGTGGTTTGTGTAAGCTTTCTATAGGGTGAGATTTGTGCTGGGTTTTTGTTTGTTTGCTTATTTGTTTTTCCTCTGATGGACATGATTGAGTGAGGTGGTAATCCTGTCTGCTGGTGATTTGGTTTGTATTTTTGTTTTGTTTGTTGTTTAGATGACACGTCCTGCATCGAGTGCTAATGGTGGTTGGGTATACCAGGTGTTGTATTACAGTGGTTTCCTTTGTATGAGTTCTCTCTATTTGATACAAAATCATTGCAGATGGTGACTGCAGCCATGAAATTAAAAGATGCTTACTTCTTGGAAGAAAAGTTGTGACCAACCTAGAAAGTATATTCAAAAGCAGAGACATTACTTTGCCAACTAAGGTCCATCTAGTCAAGGCTATGGCTTTTCCTGTGGTCATGTATGGATGTGAGAGTTGGACTGTGAAGAAGGCTGAGCGCTGAAGAATTGATGCTTTTGAACTGTGGTGTTGGAGAAGACTCTTGAGAGTCCCTTGGATTGCAAGGAGATTCAACCATCCATTCTGAAAGAGATCAGCCCTGGGATTTCTTTGGAGGGAATGATGCTAAAGCTGAAACTCCAGTCCTTTGGCCACCTCATGTGAAGAGTTGACTCATTGGAAAAGACTCCGATGCTGGGAGGGATTGGGGGCAGGAGGAGAAGGGGACAACCGAGGATGAGATGGCTAGATGACATCACAGACTTGATGAACGTGAGTCTGAGTGAACTCTGGGAGATGGTGATGGACAGGGAGGCCTGGCGTGCTGGGATTGATGGGGTCACAAAGAGTCGGACACGAGTGAGTGACTGAACTGGACTGAACCGAACTGACGGTTAGTTCTATGGTAGTCTAGGGTCTTGGAATCAGTGCTCCCACTCCAAAGGCTCAGGGCTTGATCTCTGGTCAGGAACGAGGATTCTACAAGTGGTTTATCATGGCATTCAGTTCATTTCAGTTCAGTTGCTCAGTCCTGTCAGACTCTGTGACACCATGAACCACAGCACACAAGGCCTCCCTGTCCATTACCAACTCCCGAAGTCCACCTGAGTCTGTGATGCCATCCAAACTTCTCATCCTCTGTCATCCCCTTCTCCTCCTTCCCTCAATCTTTCCCAGCATCAGGGTATTTTCCAATGAATCAGCTCTTCGCATGAGGTGGCCAAAGTATTGGAGTTTCATTCATGGGGTTGCAAAGAGTCAGACACGACTTGAGTGGCTGAACTGAACTGAACACTAGGGCACTGTATCTTTTTGGATTAGAGTTTTCTCTGGATATATACCTAGGAGTGGGGGTCACCTAATGTCTCTTTTAATGACCGTTTTGTATTGCTTATATGGTAATTGATACATATAATCTAGTACTATAAATGATACATATACATAAATATACACATATGTATGTGTGTTTGTATATGTGTGTGTATGTATGTGTATATATATCAGAGAAGGCAATGGCACCCCACTCCAGTACTCTTGCCTGGAAAATCCTATGGACAGAGGAATCTGGTATGCTGCCGTCCATGGGGTCGCTAAGAGTCAGACAGGACTGAGTGACTTCACTTTCACTTTTCATTTTCATGCATTAGAGAAGCAAATGGCAACCCACTCCAGCGTTCTTGCCTGGAGAATCTCAGGGACGGGGGAGCCTGGTGGGCTGCCGTCTATGGGGTCACACAGAGTCAGACATGACTGAAGCGACTTAGCAGCATGTATATATACTTCCCAGGTGGCGCTAGTGGTCAGAATCCACCTGCCAATGCAGAGGACATGAGAGACGCAGGTCTGATCCCTGGGTCGGGAAGATTCCCTGGAGGAGGGCATGGCAACCCACTCCAGTATTCTTGCCTGGAGAGCCCACGGACAGAGGAGCCTGGTGGGCTATAGTCCATAGGGTCACAAAGAGCTGGGCATGACTGAAGTGGCTTAGCATGCATGTATGTGCGTGCACACACACACAGGCAATATTTTGTGTTTGTTTGTTGGTCAGTTGTGTCTGACTCTTTGTGACTGCAAGGACTGTAGCCCTCCAGGTTGCTGTGTTCATGGAATTCTCCAGGCAGGAACACTGAAGTGGGTAGCCATTTCCTTCTCCAAGGGATATTTCTGACCCAGGGACTGAACCTGGGTCTTCTGTGTTGCAGGTTGATGCTGTAATGTCTGAGCTACCAGGGAAGCCTGTATCATATTTTACTGATTTGGTATAGGACCAAAAGAGTTCAGATAATGCAGTACTTTAAAGCACAGCAGTACAGTCTGCCCCACTGAGTGCCCAGGAGTGAGGTTGTTCTATCCAATTGGCAAAATTGGCTCTAAGGTTCTAGGATGCCAGTCCTGGGTCCTGGTGGCTGCTTTCAAAGCAGGTG
This sequence comes from Madoqua kirkii, assembly GCA_006408675.1. Taxonomy (NCBI): domain Eukaryota; kingdom Metazoa; phylum Chordata; class Mammalia; order Artiodactyla; family Bovidae; genus Madoqua; species Madoqua kirkii. The sequence continues at coordinate 45,208 of SJYC01041386.1, read as the reverse complement.
GGAAAAAATTGTTCAAGATGCTGAGACTGGGTCCCACTGGCCCTATTTTTAATATCCTCCAACATCTAACTAATCTTTCCTGACAGCCTGCTACAACAAGTCAATGTGATTAGTTACTGGTGTATCTTGGAGGGGTTGCCAGGAAGTGACATTGCTTAAAGTTCAGTATCTGGCTTAATCAGTGTATTTATTGATTTTTTTAATGACTGCATCTAGAGTTTGTTAATAGCTGATTGAATTTGTTCTAGGCTGAAATGATTACAGGTGTACTCTATGGAGTAAAGCTGTGGGGGCTCAGTCACGCATAGTACCCTGGTATGCCTGAAATCATTTGCAGAGAGAATCTACCCCCTACTCGGGGGGTTCTCCTGTGTCTTGCTCTGCACAGGAGTGGGATGGGGTATGTACCAGGTGCCTGTCTTTAAAATGCTTCTCATTCTCCTTAGAAGCTTGGAGGTCCTTGCTGGTTATCTACTTTGTCGTGTCTATCAATACGTAGACACTCAGGGGAAGACCATGGGCTTGCCTTTAGCGATGCCATGGAATGCCTGCACCCGTGGTGTTAGAAAATGTGCTTATGGACTCTGCCTCCTGGGATTCAGCTGGGCTGTTGGAAAGCTGTAAAATCTGGGTTTGACTCTTTTCACCTGGGTTATGAGGTCCAGCTTCTTCACAGCACTGAGATGTGTTGTAAATGGATCCATGAGCTGGCCTCACGGAGCTGTTGTCAAATTTGCTTCAGGGTGCTGTGGCCGGCGACAGTCTATCATTACATCACACAGTCCTTTTTAAGAGCCGCAAGTGAGGAATTCTCTATAAGTCTCAGTACAGGGGATGAGATGGTTGGATGGCATCACTGACGCATGGATATGAGTTTGAGCAAACTCCAGGAGATGGTCAAGGACAGGGATGCCTGGCGTTCTGCAGTCCACAGGGTCACCAAGAGTCGGACATGACTGAGCAACTGAACAACAAAAACAACTCAGTACCAGCATAGAGACTTTTCCCCAAGAATCTAGTTTTTCATTTTATGAATACTGTAAAGTATGTAAGTGAATATATGTCCCTCTTTGAGAAATGTAGAGCTAAACTTTCTGCTTTCTTGTTCAAAGTACGCAGGACTCTCGGGTGAATATTTTGTGTGCTAATTCCAACTCCATCCTATTTGTTTCTGCCTTAAGTTTCCTCTTATCTCTTTACTTCGCTGATTTGTCATCTTGTATACTGAATGTTTTTTAAGTCACCACAGATACTAAGGGAACTGAGAAAGGCACACTGATTAAAAATGTGAACTCTTGAGTCAGAATGACCTGAAGTCAAATTCCTCCCCTGCCACTGAGGACTCATGTGACCTTGGATAACTTATCTGACCTTGTTCAGTCTCAGCATCCTCATCTGTAAAATGGGATAACAAGAGCACCAATTTTAAAGGCTGCTGTGGGTAGTGGATAGAAAGCATTTACTGTAGCTTCTGGAAGATAGTGAGTACTCTTGACCCTGGGTATTGCAGGGAATTAGCTCCAGGACCTGCACGCCCCACCAACCCCCCCCCCCTTGGACACCAAAATCCATGGGTGCCCCCCCTTCTATAAAATGATGCAGCACATCAGCTCTCCCATAGACATGGGTTTTGCATCAGGGCATATGGAAGCTGATTACACTGAATCAATGTTATCCCTGGCAGCTCAGCAGTAAAGAGTCTACCTGCTAATGAAGGAGACATGAGTTCTATCCCTGGGTTGGAAGGCAATGGTAACCCACTCCAGTATTCTTGCCTAGGAAATCCCATGGATAGAGAATGGGACAAAATCCCAGAAAAGCCTGGCAAGCTACAGTCCATGGAGTCACAAAATGCTCAGACACAACTTAATGACTAAACAACAAACAACAGAAGTCTTGAAACTAGTGGGGGAATAAACAAATATTTGAATAAGTGAATGTATCTACTGGACTAGAAAAAGTCAGTCTTGTCTTACTGGGACATTTCCTGTGTTCCCATGGGCTGAGGCAGCGTAGAGAATGAACTGTATAAACTCTAATGAAGATGACTTAAAATCCTATAGAAGCTCACAAACCCCTAAGTCCCTGAGAAGAATATTTATATTTTTTTATGTTTTGACTGGAAGGGAGTGGAGGAAGGGTAATAAAATGTTACAGTATATTGCTGATTATATTACTGACCTATGTCACTTTTTAACAGTAACTCCTAAAATTATTACCATCTCAAAAAACAATTCCAAACAATAACATTGCGGCTGGTGTGTATGCTGTCATCAATTCGGAGAGGGGTATAGCTAGCTATGAGCCACATACTCCAAAACTGAAGCAATATAACAAAATGGAACAGTAGAAGAAGATAATATTCTAGCACAAGCTGGTAATGTTACAGTGACTAAAGACCAGATGTATTTGAGAAAGAATTCCCCCCCCCCCTTGGACACCAAAATCCATGGGTGCCCCCCCTTCTATAAAATGATGCAGCACATCAGCTCTCCCATAGACATGGGTTTTGCATCAGGGCATATGGAAGCTGATTACACTGAATCAATGTTATCCCTGGCAGCTCAGCAGTAAAGAGTCTACCTGCTAATGAAGGAGACATGAGTTCTATCCCTGGGTTGGAAGGCAATGGTAACCCACTCCAGTATTCTTGCCTAGGAAATCCCATGGATAGAGAATGGGACAAAATCCCAGAAAAGCCTGGCAAGCTACAGTCCATGGAGTCACAAAATGCTCAGACACAACTTAATGACTAAACAACAAACAACAGAAGTCTTGAAACTAGTGGGGGAATAAACAAATATTTGAATAAGTGAATGTATCTACTGGACTAGAAAAAGTCAGTCTTGTCTTACTGGGACATTTCCTGTGTTCCCATGGGCTGAGGCAGCGTAGAGAATGAACTGTATAAACTCTAATGAAGATGACTTAAAATCCTATAGAAGCTCACAAACCCCTAAGTCCCTGAGAAGAATATTTATATTTTTTTATGTTTTGACTGGAAGGGAGTGGAGGAAGGGTAATAAAATGTTACAGTATATTGCTGATTATATTACTGACCTATGTCACTTTTTAACAGTAACTCCTAAAATTATTACCATCTCAAAAAACAATTCCAAACAATAACATTGCGGCTGGTGTGTATGCTGTCATCAATTCGGAGAGGGGTATAGCTAGCTATGAGCCACATACTCCAAAACTGAAGCAATATAACAAAATGGAACAGTAGAAGAAGATAATATTCTAGCACAAGCTGGTAATGTTACAGTGACTAAAGACCAGATGTATTTGAGAAAGAATAGTAATACCAAGGTGGTGTCTTTATTAAGGTACTTTGTAAACATAAGCCTATTATTTCCCCGAGGAACAGTCTGAAATAGCTTAAGCTCTAGACACCAGACTGAGAACTCATTTTGATCTGAACTTGTATGTGCTTAACTCATCTTTGACTCTCTTACAGCACGCAGAACAATCCTGGCACAAATGTCTGCTGCTGGAACAAATGAATGAGTAGGTTGCCTCAAGTTGGGGCAGATCCCCACGTTAGGCATTAGGACCACAGGAACCTCGGTGACCTGTGGGTTGATGGGTAAAAGCCGCCAAGGCCTGGAATCCCGGGAACACGGGAGCAGGGGGGGCACGTTCGTTCACTCATTCTTTCAATAAATTTTTAAGTCACTACCCTGGGTTGTAATGCCAGGCTGGCCATGGTGGATAGAAAAGACGAGGCAGATCCAAGCTCTGTTCTCCTGGCACGGACACAGTAACAACATAAGTGACGAGCAAAATTCACACCAGAGGATGGCAAGGGAAGGAGACCCAATCCAGAGCTGGAAACAGGGACAGCTTCAGCAGGAATGGCTGCGGTGACTAGGTAAATGGTGGAAGAGGGTTGGGGGCAAGAATAGTCAGAAAATGAGAGAGTGATGGCACTCGAGAGACACTGTCCAGGCCGGGTCTGAGTGACTGGGGCAGAAGCGATGATGTGAGTCTGGTGAGGGAAGGGGAGGAGCCTGATCAACGAGTCCTTGCCTTCTCCGATAAATGAGAGTGAAAGTTGTTCAGTCATTTCTGACTTTGTGCGACCCCATGGACTATACAGTCCATGGGATTCTCCAGGCCAGAATACTGGAGTGAGTAGCCTTTCCCTTCTCCAGGGGATCTTCCCAACCCAGGAATCGGACCCAGGTCTCCCGCATTGCAAGTGGATTCTTTACTAGCTGAGCCACCAGGGAAGCCGAAGAATACTGGAGTGGGTAACCTATCCCTTCTCCAGCGGATCTTCCTGACCCAGGAACTGGGGTCTCCTGCATTGCAGGTGGATTCTTTACCAACTGAGCTATCAGGGAAGCCCCTCTCTGATAAAAAATAGAGCTAAATGCTGAGACCCGTGAGAATGAACTGAACATTTTCAAACAGAAGAGTTTCAATATCAGATTTGGGTTTAGTAAGCTTATACTGGATTCTGTGGGGGAGTGAATTGAGGGGTGAAACTAGGGGAACAACCCAGTAAGGGAGCTGTTGTCAATTGGGAGATGCAGTGTGGGTTTGAAACACAATAGGGGGTTCTTAGTGGTTGGTTGTGATTAAGGACCGAAAAGAAAGGCCAAAGCTATTTGCAAAAGAATGAATGAAGATCAACGCTTGCTTTGAGTCCTGGGTAGACACGTTTCCACTTCTGTTTGCAAAGGCCACCTTGTGACCCTTGGGTGGGACAGTGGGATGTGCTCCCAACACACTGGGGGCTTCCGGAAGTTCTGGGAGCTTCTCTTCTCTCCTTGTCCCCACTCTTTCCGTCATGGTGCCCTTGGTGCCACACTCACTCTGGGAAACTGGCAGGGCAGACGGGGAGCTGAGGACCCTTCTGAAGGGATTTAGGAGGTTTTAGATCTTCTGACAGTGCTGCCTCACACAGATGAGTGGGGATTAAAAGCTGCCCATGAGGGCTTAGTAGAAATAGAAAACAGACAGATATCAGTGAAAAGGATAATCAGAGCAACTGGGCTTCCTGGGATTTGCAGGCAGGAAACTGGAATCCAGGCTCCATCTGGGGTGAGTGTGGGAAAATCATTTAAGCTCCAACACTAAAATGTCATTAATGTTGACACTAAAAATTATAACGACTTAACACAATCCATGAGTCATTTATGCTCTTTGAATCGCAATTTTCTCCTTTATGGAATGAAAGTTAAAATATCTGTGTGTACGTATATCTTGAATGAAATAAATCACATGTGTACTAATGCTTTGAAGACTGCAATATGATTCACTATGTACACGTTAACATAACATAACAGCACAATATATATTTGGTTGTTTTAAGTCACCAAGCTGGGGGGTAGTTTTAATACAGCAATCCATGACAAACACATCAAGTCACTCTCCCTGAGTTCCAGTGTCCTTCTCTATAAAATGCAATCCCAGTATCTGTTTGTAGGAGTCACAGCAACAGTTCAGTGAGAGAATGTATCTAAGCCAAATGCAGTAGTGCCTGGCATGTAACAGCATTTTATGGATGGTTGTTATTATTTTATCAAAGGCAGTAGAGCCCAGAGACAGCGGAATGCTACACACAGTGTGGGTGCTGAGTTTCGGGCAGTGAGTTCCTGGCTGCCCTGCCATCGCATCACTGCACTTTTATTATTAAAAGTATTTGCTTAGTTATGTGTCTTCTGCAGTTGACTTTGAATTGGATGAGGCTGTGTCATGTCACCACTTTATCTCCTGCCCAGCAGCACTCGGTGAAAGAAAGTGAAAATGAAAGTCACTCAGTTGTGTCCAACTCTTTTCGAGCCCATGGACGGTCCATGGAATTCTCCAGGCCATAATACTGGAATGGGTAGCCTCTCCCTTTTCCAGGGGCTCTTCCCAACCCAGGAATCGAATCCAGGTCTCCTGCATTGCAGGCGGATTCTTTGTCAGCCACCAGGGAAGCCCAAGAATACTGGAGTGGGTAGCCTATACCTTCTCCAGGGGATCTTATTATCTGGGTTATATATTCTTTCAAAGGGGTAGAATGCCTTGTTTTTCCTTTGAACTGTTTTTGTTTACCTTTGTGATCCACATATTTGGATTTTCAAATGGGGAATGTGTCTTTTAGAGAGGTATTCTTTAGCAAAGGACTTGGTAGCTTTGCGTGTCGTTCGTGAATTTGGATTTCAACATTTGTTTTGGGTCCACTGACATGTAAGTAAACACACTTACTGGCTGAAGAAAAAGGGTCTTGAGAGGGACTTCTAGCTGAGGTCAGGCTGGGTTAATCCCCCCGAGGAGCCAATTCTGCCTCGTATGAAATACCCCAGCAGTCCCCAACTGGACAACTAGTTTTTGCCTCAGAAAATCCCAACGTAGCCAAGAAGGCTAAGCCGGTTTCCTCGGAGCAGGGAAACTCCAGACCTCTTCCCATGTCACCCCAGCCTCTCTTTCCAAATACAGCTTCCTTTGCACAATGATGTCTTTCTCTGGCATTTTACAAATTGAGTCCGGGAGGGATTCACCAGTTTGCCTTAAATGAAGACTCCGTGTGACGTGAACTTGAGTTGAGGGTACACAGCACATTGGATCCCCTGCATGGAAAATCACAAATCCCCTGTAAGGCAACTGACCTTAACACCGCTTACGTCAAAATGAGCAACATTAAGGCAGAGTTAACTACTTCCTTTATTCTTTCTTATAGCTTTTTAATGACAATGTTAATCTTACTATCTTTTAGTTATTTGTCCGCTTGTGTATCTCCCTAGTTGCTCTAACATCTTTAAGAATATAGACTAACTTTTTTACCTCTACTTTTCTGCTTGTCTGATATCCAATACAGTGCTAAGAACAGAATAGGGAATCAATAAATGTTTTTTCTTTTTTCTTTTTTGCCACACTGGAGGGCATGTGGATTCTTAAGTTCCCCATCCAGGGGATTAAATCTGTGCCCCTTGCAGTGTGGAAGTGCTGAGTCTTAACCCTAGAATACCAGGGATGTCCTCAATAAATGCTTTTAGAATAAACCGAGGAATAATAAATGCTGAATCATCTAATGTGAGCCACATAAGCAGAATTCAGAAGCAGCAGCTATGGAGAGGCAAAACCAGTCATGTTTGTAATGGGCCAGAATCAGTTATGGGGTAAAAACCCCACTTTATTCAGTTGCTCCCGGCCGAGTCTGACATCAGATGACTAGTCATCACTCCAGATAGATTTGGTTCTTTGTAGCCATTTATTCAGTGTCATATAAGGATGGTTTGTTTGTACTTTCCTGCCCAGGGATACTTCATCCACACACATCTTCTTTAATTTTTTTCTAGAGACATGAGTTGTTTACTGGGGGAAAGCAATTTATAAACTGTTCATCTCGATTTGGAGTTAATGAAACCAAATACACTGGGATCCTTAAATGACCAATAAGATGATCCTCTCACAATGACGTTGATAATTTTGGCCAGATACCAATCTAACATCATGGCACCAACCACCTCCTCTCATGTTGTAGGTAGAAGGTAATTCTTGGAGGCTTTGAGCAGATTCTCAGGTTCTCCATTACCACCAGGTTGCACTCTCCTTTCTGGACAAACACAAACAAGTGGAAAAAAGAATTTGACTCAGACAGGCTCAAAAGTCAGAATAAAGTATCCTTTGTAAATTTTACCCTTGGAGATCCTCTGTCTTTCAGTTAGCTCATATGTCTTTCGAGGTAGCTACATATATCTGGGGGTCTGAGTGTAAGAGAAAGAGATGACTTTTCAGATAATAAGGCTGAAAACATGGCAACTGCCAAACAAAGGGGAGTGTGATGGCATTAAGTTGTTTCACCATTAGTAAGGCAAAACGTGGCCGCAAACTCCAGTTAAAGGTCTGTGTTCTCTGGTGCTAATCCTAACGGTATGTGGAAACAGTGGAGGAATCCTTCAGAGCTTGGCCATGACATGCAAAGCTTTAGGACACACTTGGGTCTTCTTCCTGAGACCTAAGTGTCATTAGTTGCTGAGGAAGGTCAACAAGCACAGCAGAAAAGACAAGAGGAATGACACCTTCTTGCATGTACTTACTGGTGGCTCAGCCGGTAAAGAATCCACCTGCAATGTGGGAGACCTGGGTTCGATCCGTGGATTGGGAAGATTCCCCTGGAGAAGGGAATGGCGACCCACTCCAGTATTATGGCCTGGAGAATTCCATGGACTATTCCATGGGGTCACAAAGAGTTGGACACGACTGAGTGACTTTCACTTCACTATCAAGGGCCCTCCTGGGAACCCAGTTAGAGGAAAGAGAATTGGTAAAGATAATCTTTATTAAAAGTGACATCTGTTAAATTGCTAGTTGACAGGAATTCACAAAGCATGCCAAAGACAGAAGAACTAGACTTTCTTTTTATTTTTAATTTATTTTAGGTTTTATTGAAGTTTAGGTGATTTATAAGGTCATATTAGTTTCTGATGTACAGCAAATTGATTCATATAAATAGATAGATAGCTACTCCTTTCCATGATTATAGGGCTCCCCAGGTGGCTTGGTGGTAAAGAATTCACCTGTCAGTTCAGGAGACACAGAAGACATGGGTTTGATCCCTGACAAACAGTATCAATACACTGTAATTACCTATATGGGAAAATAATCTAAAAAAGAGTTGTTGAGTTGCTAAGTCATGTCTGACGCTGTGACCCCATGGACTGCAGCATGCCAGGCTTCCCAGTCCTTCATGTCTCCTGAAGTTTTCTCAAACTCACGTCCATCGAGTTGGTGATGCCATCCAAGCATCTCATCCTCTGTGGCCCCTACTTCTCTTACTCTCAATCAGGGTTTTGTTTTGTTTTGTTTTGTTTTGTTTTCCAGTGAGTTGTCTCTTCACATCAGGCGGCCAAAATACTGGAGCTTCAGCTTCAGCATCAGTCCTTCCAATGGAATATTCAGGATTGATTTCATTTAGAGTTGACAGGTTTGATCTCCTTGCAGTACAAGGGACTCTCAAGAGTCTTCTCCAGCGCCAGAATGGCCTGGCATGCTTCAATTCACGGGGTCACAAAGAGTTGGACACGACTGAGTGACTGAACTGAACTGAACTGACATTTCGAGAAATGCCTATAGTCGTAAAACCAGCATCAGCTCAGTTCAGTCACACAGTTATGTCCGACTCTTTGCGACCACATGGACTGCAGCACACCAGGCCTCCCTGTCCACCACCAACTCCTGGAGCATGCTCAAACTCATGTGCATTGACTCGGTGATGCCATCCAACCATCTCATCCTCGGTCGTCCCCTTTTCCTCCTGCCTTCAGCCTTTCCCAGCATCAGAGTCTTTTCTAAGGAGACAGTTCTTCTCATCAGGTGACCAAAGGATTGGACCTTCAGCTGCAGCATCAGTCCTTCCAATGAACATTCAGGACTGATTTCCTTTAGGATAGACTGTCGGTATCTCCTTGCAGTCCAAGGGACTCTCAAGAGCCTTCTCGAACAGTTCAAAAGCATCAGTTCTTCAGCGCTCAGCTTTCTTTATGGTCCAACTCTCACATCCATACATGACCACTAGAGAAACCACAGCTTTGACTAGACAGACCTTTGTTGGCAAAATAATGTCTCTGCTTTTTAATATCCTTTTCTTCCAAGAGCAAGTGTCTTTTAATTTCATGGCTGCAGTCACCACCTGCAGTGATTTTGGAGGCCAAGAAAATAAAGTCTCTCACTGTTTCCATTGTTTCCCCATCTATTTGCCATTAAGTGATGAGACTGGATGCCATGATCTTAGTTTTTTGAATGTTGAGTTTTAAACCAGCTTCTTCACTCTCCTCTTTCACTTTCATCAAGAGGCTCTTCACTTTCTGCCATAAGGGTGGTGTCATCTGCATATCTGAGGTTATTGATATTTCTCCCGGCAATCTTGATTCCAGCTTGTGCTTCTTCCAGCCCAGTGTTTCTCATGATGTACTCTGCATGGAAGTTAAATAAGCAGGGTGACAGGATGCAGCCTTGATGCACTCCTTTCCTAATCTGGAACCAGTCTGTTGTTCCATGTCCAGTTCTAACTGTTGCTTCCTGACCTGCATGCAGATTTCTCAGGAGGCCGGTCAGGCAGTCTGGTATTCCCAGCTCCTGAAGACTTTTCCACCAGCATGCTAGCTGTATTTCCAGGGGCTGCAGAACAGATGAGTACGCGCCAGGGCGGGGGCAGTGCTGAGCCAGCACGCAGCTCTTCCCTTACTGTTGGCGGCCACGGCAGGGCGCTGCGGGCCCTCCCTGGAGCTCCAGGGCAGAAGCTGGGTCCCGGCCTTGTTCCGCCCCTGGACGTTGTCCTCCGGCCGCTGTGTCCTCAGCCTTTGCTCCGCCTGGTCCTTGCTCACATCCCTTCCCGGCTGTCTTCCCCCCTCCTATGCCTCCCTGTTTCAAATCATCCAGGACGATTTCCCCATCTCAAGGTCCTTTTCCTAATTGCATCAGCAAAAGTCCCTCTTCCACATAAAGTAGTTTCACAGGTCCGAGAGGAGAGAGGCCACCACACCAGTCAGGAGGCAGGAAGGGCTCCGTCATCCCCAGAGCCCCACTGTGCTCACGCCAGAGAGGACACAGGGCTCCACAGATACCACAGTTCCGGCTTCTGTTAACAGGAGAGCCCGGGAGGGGTCAGGCCGTCCACGCTCCCTGCGCCCGTGCCCCTTCCGCCACAGAACCTCCCACACCCACGTGCTGTGTGCGCGCCAGTCCCAGCCTCGTCGATGCTGAGTAACATCCGTCCTTCGGTTGGATGTGTTGCTGTGCTGTTACTCACTTGTGTCCGAATCCGCGTGACCCCATGGACTGCAGCCCACCAGGTTCCTCTGTCCCTGGGGATTCTCCAGGCAAGAATACTGGAGTCACTTGCCATGCCCTCCTTCAGGGGGTCTTCCCAGCCCAGGGATTGAATCCAGTTTTCCTATAATGCAGGTGGATTCTTTATCATCTGGACAGCATCAAGATGCAGAGTAGAAGGACACGCGCTCATCTTCTCCTGCGAGAACTACAAAACTACAGCTCACTGCTGGACAACCATCGACAGGAGAATGTTGGATTCCACCAAAAAAAGATACGTCATGTGATGATGCTGTTAAAGTGCTGCATTCAATATGCCAGCAAATTTGGAAAACTCAACCAGTGGCCACAGGGCTAGAAAATGTCAGTTTTCATTCCAATCCCAAAGAAAGGCAATGCCAAATAACTGGACAGCATCAAGATGCAGAGTAGAAGGACACGCGCTCATCTTCTCCTGCGAGAACTACAAAACTACAGCTCACTGCTGGACAACCATCGACAGGAGAATGTTGGATTCCACCAAAAAAAGATACGTCATGTGATGATGCTGTTAAAGTGCTGCATTCAATATGCCAGCAAATTTGGAAAACTCAACCAGTGGCCACAGGGCTAGAAAATGTCAGTTTTCATTCCAATCCCAAAGAAAGGCAATGCCAAATAACGCTCAAACTACTGCACAATTGTACTCATCTCACACACTAGCAAAGTAATGCTCAAAATTCTCCAAGGTAGGCTTCAACAATATGTGAATTGTGAACTTCCAGATGTTCAAGCTGGATTTAGAAAATGCAGAGGAACCAGAGATCAAATTGCCAACATCCATTGGATCAACAAAAAAGCAAGAGAGTTCCAGAAAAAAATCTAGTTCTACTTTATTGATTATGCCAAAGCCTTTGACTGTGTGGATCACAATAAACTGTGGAAAATTCTGAGAGAGATGGGAATACCAGACCATCTGACCTGCCTCTTGAGAAACCTAAATGCAGGTCAGGAAGCACCAGTTAGAACTGGACATGGGACAACAGACTGGTTCCAAATTGGGAATGAAGTACATCAAGACTGTATACTGCCTCCCTGCTTATTTAACTTATATGCAGAATACACCATGTGAAATGCCAGGCTGGATGAAGCACAAGCTGGAATTAAGATTGCCCGGAGAAATATCAATAACCTCAGATATTCGGATGACACCACCTTAATGGCAGAAAATGAAGAAGAACTGAAGACTCTCTTGATAAAAGTGAAAGAGGAGAGTCAAAAAGTTGGCTTAAAGCTCCACATTCAGTAAACAAAGATCATGGCATCCAGTCCCATCACTTCATGGCAAATAGATGTGGAAACAGTGAGAGACTTTATTTTGGGGGGGCTCCAAAATCACTGCAGATGGTGCCTGCAACCATTAAATTAAAAGACACTTGCTCCTTGGGAGAAAGGCTATGATCAACCTAGACAGAACATTAAAAAGCAGAGACATTACTTTGCCAACTAAGGTCCATCTAGTCAAAGCAATGGTTTTTCCTGTGGTCATGTATGGATGTAAGTTGGACCATAAAGAAACCTGAGCTCCAAAAAATTGATGCTTTTGAACTGTGGTGTTGGAGAAGACTCTTGAAAGTTCCTTGGACAGCAAGGAGATCCAACCAGTCCATCCTAAAGGAAATGAGTCCTGAATATTCATTGGAAGGACTGATGCTGAAGCTGAAACTCCAATACTTTGGCCACCTGATGCAAAGAATGGACTCATTGTAAAACACCCTGATTCTGGGAAAGATTGAGGGCAGGAGGAGAAGGGGATGACAGAGGATGAAATGGTTGGATGGCATCAGCAACTCAATGAACATGAGTTTGAGCAAGCTCTGGGCATTGATGATGGACAGGGAAACCTGGCGTGATGCAGTCCATAGCGTCTCAAAGAGTCGGACAGGACTGAGCAACTGAACTGAACTCTTTACCGTCTGAGCCACCAGGAAGCCCGGTTGCATGGAAATGTTAAAATCTACTTTCCTGCTGATGGAGATTTCAATTGCTCCCAGGAAAGCCAGGGCCGACATCTCTGGACAAGCCTCTCGTGCAGCCTTTTCCTGCCTCTTGGGTGGATGCCAGAGTGGTGTCAGTGAAGCGTGCAGCAGTGTTCGTCTTCACCGTGTCAGAAGTCGCCAAACTTCTGCAGAGTGGTCGAGACATTCAGCTGCTTCCCAATCCCCACACACTGGGTTGGGGTTTAATATTAGCAAAGTGGAGTCACACTGCCTGTTTGGTGTGTGAACCACAATGTGCGCACGAGGTTGTTTCCACACGTCTACTCTGCTGTCCCAACATCATTTAAAAAACACAACACTTTTTTCCATTTAATTTCTTTAGAATTTTTGTCAGAAATCCACTCGCAGTCTACACAAGTGTCTGTTCTGGACTGCTTGCTGTGCTGATGAGACTGCCTCTGGGTGTGTGCCTACTGTCTTCAGGGTGAGACTTAGAATTAGGAATTCTTTGTTCTTTCTTATCAAAAGTATTTGGGGCGTTCCAGGGCCTTAACACTCCCATATAAATGTTAAAATTATTGTACATTTTTAGAAAACCAGTATTTCGGTTGATGCTGTATTGGATTAATTTGTGGGTATTTGAATTCTTAACATTAGTGAAAGTGCTTCTCTCTGTTTACTTAGGTCCTCTTTAATTTCAAGTCACAATTCTTGCCCTTTCTAATGAAATATGCTCTTGAATATTTTATATTCCTTTTTTATTCTGTTTAAATAAAATTTTGTTTTATTTTCCACTTGATTTATGCTAGATTTAGCAATAAAATTGATTTTTATAGTTGTTTGTGTCTCATGGCCAGGCTAAATTCACTTATTATTTCCAATAGCTATTTGTAAATTTCTTAGAATTTTCTGCATAAACAATTGTGCCACACGCAAATTTAAAGGTTTTGTTTTCTTCTTTCCAATCTGTGTGGCTCTCTCATTTCTTGCTGGAACGCACTGGCCAGGTTCTCCTGTGCAGAGCTGAACTGACGGGGTCAGAAAGGCCTTCCTTCCCCACTCCTAATCTGGGGCAAGCCTTCAACATTTCGCTGATCTGCAGGTTTTTCATAGATGCCCCTTTATCAGTTTGAATGACTTCCTTTTTATTCTTTGCTTGAATTTGCTATCTATCTTGAATGTTTTTAATGTTGTCAAATATTTTTCTGCATTTCTTGAAATGACATGATCTTTCCTCTTTCTTTTGTTAATATGTAGATGAATTAATGCTTTTCAAGTGTTCAGTCAGTCTTGAATTCCTGGGATATATCTCACTGGGCAACGGTCCATCATCTTTTTATTTCCAACATTTTGTTGAATACTGTTGCGGTTTGTTCGTGAGGAATGCTTGTGTACACATGTTCTTCTATGCATGTGTGCACACACGCATGTGTTTATGGCTTTCTTATGATTTGGTGTCAGGGTGGTGTCGATTCAAAACCACACACACAAGTGTTTGGCATATTCCTGTTTCCCCTACTTTCTGTGGAAGCTTGTGTAAATCCCTATTACTTCTCCTGTTATTCCAGAATTCACCATCTGGGCTCAGTACTGTCTTTGTACTAAGGCTGTCTGATAAACTCCAATACAAATGCTCAAATTTTTCTTTAGATACCTGGCTATTCAGATTTCCAATTTATTTTTGTGTCAATTTTGGTAAACTATCTTTGTCAAAAACTGTTCATTTCATCTGTGTTATCAAATTTATTAAAATAACTTTGCTTATACTACTTTCTTATAATCTTTCTAAAATTATGTAGAAAGCTTGTGTTTTCACTCATCTCACTAGAGATTAATCAGTTTACTATTCTTTTCAAAGAACCGCCTTAAAACCCTTTTGTTTTTATTGTTTGCTTTTCTCCGTTTTACTTACGTCATCTATTTATTTGGTGTAACGGTACAATTTAATCGACATCACTCTTTCTACCTTCGTATGCAGACGCATAGGACAAGTCTCAACGACTGGCTTCCCTAATACTGGCATTAAAACTGAAAATTTCCCTCTAAATGCTGCTATTATTACTCTGTTTTCCTAAAGCGCAGATATTTTCTGATTTTTCTGTGCTTGTGTCCTTTATCAGTAAGTCATTACAAGTGTGCTGCTTAAATCCCAAGCACTCGGGGTCTTTTCTAGCTTTTATTGTAGCTGCTGTTTCCTCTGATTCTGTTCTGATCAGAGAACAGAAACTGCAAGGTTTCAAGCTCTCAGAAGTGACTGGCACTATTTTACGGCCCAGCACGTGGTCTGCCCGGGGAGTTCCAGCTGCTCACGGGCAGCACATGCGTGCTCTAGCCGTTGCTTGGCATGTTCTATTAAAGGAAAATAAGGCAAGGTCGTTGATAATTGTTTCAAATGTCCACATGCTCGTTTTTTCTAGTTATTCTATTAATTACCAAGAATGGGATGTTAAAAGTCTTCAACTATAATTTTGGATTGGTCTATCTTTCTTTCATTCTCAGTTTTCTTATAAAAGGAAATGACTTGAGGTCTGTATTTAGATTCAGCCACACTGATGATTACTACGTCTTCCTGAGAAACTGACAGTTTTGTATTTGTAGTGTCCCTGTACCTCTGGTGACAGGTTCTGACTCCTCTATGCCTAGTTTTGTATTAAGGCGGATCAATAGCCTGCTTACACTCGTGGCATGTCAGTCTTCTCCTATCCTTTTACTTTCCACCTCGTTTCTATACTTAAAGTCTCTTATAGACAGCATATGTCTTATTTTCTGCTTAGTCTATTTAGATAATCTCTGCATTTTAATTGGAATATTTGACCCATTTACACTTAACAAAATTTCGAGACTGTCATACTTAATGAGGCTAAGCTATCCTGAAAAATGAAAAATCAGATGGAGAACAGTTTAAGAATCTTCGCTGAAAATCACTGAGCCCTGCCAGCTGTGCGCACATGGTGAGAGGGCCCTTCAGATCAGTCAAAGCACTTCAGGCCACAGGAACGTCAGCGAACCCACAGAACCAGAGCTAAGTAGACAGCCATTGTTTCAACCGCTGAGATTCTACTGCACAGCCCAAAGCTAGCTGATACACCACCTCATCAACTGCTGTCTAATTAACTGACTCTTAACTATACTTCCCATAACTCTTTCATCTCTGAGTTAGTCTGAGTGCTTCTTTGCCTGATACTCGTTCCATGTTATATATCTGTAGAAAATCTGTTAAGACCATTTCTGGCTAAAAGCAAAGAAAAACACTTTTGCTAAATTTTATTCATATGATTTCATCTGAGTATGTTCAACTTCAAAAATCTGTGTCCATATTCAAGTAATGATATGATTTCTTAGATGACCCCAATTATCCACCTGAACTTTTATTTTAAAGAGGCATATGTTTTTCTTTAATGTATTTATCCATTCTTGACCTTTTCCCTTCTTTTAAAAAAGAGAGATCTTCAATAATATATCAGTTAGAGTACTTTATTTGGGCAGCCAAAAAATCTCACCCATGTCTATTTTTGAAAACTATTTTCAAGTAGATATATAGGTAGGGACTTAAAACGTCTCTGTGAAAAGTTAATGGGGCTAAACATCAAAACGCATGGAAAATCTATACAGCTGAGCTTTGAACAAGACAGGGTTAGTTCAGTTCAGTTCAGTCCAGTCGCTCAGTCGTGTCCAACTCTTTGCGACCCCATGAATTGCTGCACACTAGGCCTCCCTGTTCATCACCAACTCCCGGAGTTCACTCAGATTCATGTCCACAGAGTCCGTGATGCTATCCAGCCATCTCATCCTCTGCTGTCCCCTTCTCCTCCTGCCCCCAATCCCTCCCAGCATCAGAGTCTTTTCCAGTGAGTCAACTCTTCGCATGAGGTGGCCAAAGTACTGAAGTTTCAGCTTTAGCAGCATTTCTTCCAAAGAAATCCCAGAGCTGATCTCCTTCAGAATGGACTGGTTGCATCTCCTTGCAGTCCAAGGGACTCTCAAGAGTCTTCTCCAATACCACAGTTCAAAAGCATCAATTCTTCGGTGCTCAGCTTTCTTCACAGTCCAACTCTCACATCCATACATGACCACAGGAAAAACCATAGCCTTGACCAGACAGACCTTAGTCGGCAAAGTAATGCCTCTGCTTTTGAATATACTATCTAGGTTGGTCATAACTTTTCTTCAAAAAAGTAAGCATTTTCTAATTTCATGGCTGCAATCACCATCTGCAGTGATTTTGGAGCCCAAAAAAATAAAATCTGACACTGGTTCCACTGTTTCACTTCATGGGAAATAGATGGGGAAACAGTGGAACCAGACGGGGTTAACCTGAGTGTAATTTGTAGGTGGTCTCTGTATCCATGGTTCCTCCACATCAGAGGGCCAGCCACTCATGGACTGTGTAGTCCTATGGTGCTACTTTTGGGAAAGATCCAAGTGTAAGTGGACCCACACAGTTCAAGGTCAATTGTTTATATGTATATGGCTACCCTGAGGCTGCTCTAGCAGAGAATGAAACGCCCCATTAAAAACGGCATTGGTCATTAGCTAATAAACGTTCTAAATATAAAGAGCTTGTATATATATCTCATAGGCTCACCATCACTGATACATGTCACTGAGGATAAACATTAACTTTCAAGCTCACTTTCATCAAACAGCTGAATCAAAACCTGAACACACACTGCCAGGGTCCTGAGAAGGTACTGAGCTATGCGCACAGTATCAGCCCTCACAGGCCCAGCTCTCGCTGATGATGGCATGGAGCAAGATTTCACACACAGATATTTTTAGCACTTCATGAATAAATTTTTTTAAAAATGAAAATTTCAGTTTAATAGCATTTTGGAGAAGGCGATGGCACCCCACTCTAGTACTCCTGCCTGGAAAATCCCATGGACGAGGAGCCTGGGTAGGCTTCGGTCCATGGGCTCGCAAAGAGTCAGATACAACTGAGTGACCTCACCTTCACTTTTCACTTTCATGCATTGGAGAAGGAAATGGCAGCCCACTCCAGTGTTCTTGCCTGGAGAATCCCAGGGACGGGGGAGCCTGATGGGCTGCCGTCTATGGGGTCACACAGAGTTGGACACGACTAAAGTGACTTAGCAGCAGCAGCAGCATTTTAGAGCCTGAGAATCATTTTCTAATACAAAATTCAGGATTCCTAAGACATCAGCCAGGAGGCTAGACTATCAGGCACTGCGGCTGGTTAAACTGCGTTTGTTTCCATGCCCTCACATTCTCAAGGCACAATATTTTATTTATAGGAACTCTATATAAAACTTGGAAAATTGAATAAAAACAAACAGATGTGGTTTGCCTTTTCAGTCATGAGAGACAAAAACTTACCAGAACAACGATGTGCTCACGGGGCCTCCTAAAACAATATCAGAGTGAAGCTGGTGAGGATGTGGAGCTAAAGACACCGTCAATTCTGAGCCACGGAATTGCTGCCTCTGACCTGGTGTAGTTAGAGCTCCAGATCCAGTGGGAGTCAGTCCAAGGGTGTGGGAAACAGGATTTCTGGCTTCTGGGCCCTGGATCCATAAACCATGAAGCTTGGCACATCCGGAGACTTGAGTTGTGTGTTGCAAGAGAGAATAGGGAAGTTGATGGAGGCCTGGCAGGAATCTCTGCCCATCAGCCTGGCGCTCCAAGAGTGCCCCCTCCACCCAGCTGCTCACGATAGCTGTGGGGCATAAGGGACAGACTCCCAGCCTTACGCCAGAACTGGGAACCAGAGACCGGTGTCCACATTTATCTTCGTGGAGTCTAGTTATCAGCGCAGCCTGGGGAGTCCAGAGCTCTGCAGACAAGGAGCACAGGCAGTCAGCACCTCCCTTGGATGCAGAGTCAGTTCACACCATTTCCAGTGTTTTACCAGGAGCAAGGGGCCAAGCTGACAGACTCAGGGGACAGGAGACCCCACGGTCAGCCTGCAAACACCAGGGAGGAAGAAAGCAAAGCTGCTTCTCAGGGCACGCGCGCCTCCGGGCTGAGCAGTCACTTCACTGCCGCTCCCGTCTCGTCTGCTCGCTGCTCTCAACGCCCCACTTGGAACTCTTCCTCTGGCTCTTTCTGAGGTTTAGGGGAAACAGTTGATATAGTAGACAGACGGGGGCCATGGGAAATTCAGAGGCTAGAAACAAGGGCGCTGTCTGTGTGTGTTAGTCGCTCAGTCATGCCCGACGTTTTGTGACCCCATGGACTGTGGCCCGCCAGGCTCCTCTGTCTATGAGATTCTCCAGGCAGGAATACTGGGGTGGGTTGCCATTTCCTACTCTAGGGATCCTTTGCGTAAGTCTCCGCATATTTCTGAAATAAACGGGCCCTGCCTTCCTGACCTGAGGTTTTGCAGGCACCGGACACCCCCAGCAGAAGTCCAGCCGCAGAGCGCGGGCTCTGGGTCCAGGCCGCAGCCCGCCCCCAGCCCCACCGAAAACTCCGCTTACCCAGCAACTCAAAAACCCCGGTTCAAAAGGAACAGACGGGAAGATTTTCAGATTTTCCTGGAGCTCTTAGGGCTTCCATCCTCAAAGGTCACTGCTTAAGGCCCAGGACAGCTGAGGGACCAGAGCTTGGCACCTGCTCAAGCAGCGTCTGGCTGCCCTTCACCCCAGACAGCTCGCGCAGCCCTGGAGCTGAGAGATGCACAGACGCCCCTCTGGAAACTGCTCACGTGTCCTTGCTGCGACCCCGAGGACAGAACCCAAGGAGCCCGGTGTGAGGCAACGGGCTGGGCAGGGGTCATCGGATGGCCTGGGGGAGCAAGCACAGAGCCAGGGCCAGGCCTGCTGGTGGGTGACCGGTGCTCCCCACCCCTGTGCTCGGCTCGGGGGAGAGAAGCGTTCTCTCCAGAAAGCCCATCCAGCTGGTGCTTCGGACCTGTGGCTTTCTCGGGCTGACAACCCTCAAATGGCTGTAGAGCAGCCCTTCAATCCAGAAACATGCCCCCACCAGGCACCCCAAACAGTGGCACGCTTTCTTTCTCTTTGCTTCGGCTTCAGGGGCTTGGAAATCACACATCAGATGTGAAACTCCTCTCCCCTAGTGGCTGCGTGGGGACCCAGACACACGGCCCTTGTCAGCCCCCGAGATGGGGTGCGCCACAGCCAAGCCTCCAGTGGGGACTTCTCCCCACGGGCCCAGGGTCACGGCAAGCCCTCCGGGGCTGTCGTCTCCCCCACAGCTGCTGGAAGAGAAAGCACCACCCCTTCTAAAAGGGGCAGCTTTCATACTGATCTAACTTCAGATACAAAATAGATCAACTGAAATAACTAAAATGTAAGTGGTAGTTTAGATGCTGAGAATACCTTACAATTTCTTTATAACAGTTCTTGGCCTGAGTGAGAGGATCATCCTGTGAGTATTGCTAGAAAAGAGGAAAAGTCACCACTGTTATCCTCCACACCTCAGACCTGCAGCCACAGGCCGACCCACGTCCAGTGTCCACACATCAGACCCGCGTCCACACGGCTGACACGTGTCCACAAGGCAGACCCCCGTCCGCACCGCTAACCCCGTCCATGCGGCCAACACGTGTCCGCACAGTGGACCCGCGGCCACGTGAGGGGCGGCTTCCCTGACTCACAGACGAGGAAGCTGGGGTTCCAGGCCCAGTGGCTCACACAGTTGCCTGCCGCCCCTCACCTCTGCCCCCGGGAATGGCCCTCTGCACCTGGGGCCTGGCCCTCGGTGGCTGGGACCCAGCATGGCACAGCTGCCCTCTCCTTCAGTGAGGACACACATGTGTGCGTCCAGCTCCGGCGCCTGGAGGACAAGGCCCGCCCGTGGAGTCTGGTGGGGGGAGCTCCCTCCTCCTCTGTGACCATCAGCTCAACAGGGTCAGAGTCCACACCAAGGGAAGCACTCTCCCTCGGTAAAGTATGAGGAAGTAAAGTATGCTTGAGTGAAACTTTCACGAAACTTCTACCTTATATTTTTAAATATTGTATATAAACACAAGGAAGTATTCTGCCAAAGATGTGGATTCTGCAACTCAGGATACTCCCCACCTAAAGTCACAGTCATTCCCAGTCACAGTTCATTCAGTCCAGAGCTCACCGGGGTGAACCCGCCTCCTGGCAGGTCAGGCCGTGCCCACAGGGGCTCGGAGATCACGTCCACGCTCCACACGTTTCCACGCAGAGTGAAGAAAGCGCCTCTGAAGCATTTGCTCTGCACGTGCTCCCCCGCCTCTGGCTTCCGTTCCCCGCTGCCCCTGCTTGGGGACGTGTGCTGTTCCCTAACTGACCGCTCAGCAGGACACCATCACTCGAGACAGGGGTGACGGCCACAGTGACTGGCTGTCAACTCAGCGGCTCCCTCCTGCAAGCTCAGCTGCCTCCTGCGTCAGGATGCCGGGCTGTCGAGTCCTGCTCAAAGCTCATGGGAAGGAAGGAGGGAAAGCTGGCAGATTCTGACATTTCACACGCGGCAGTTTTCAAACCAGATTTCCTTCTGAGAAAGGTGTGCCCAAAAATATCCCCAAGTGATCAGCACCCACTAATTGGAGCTACTGTGTGGACGCAGACAGAATCTGACATCTCCCTGTAGGCAGGGCAGGTAGGCAAGCGGGGGTCCCAAAGCCAAGGCAAAGTCTGCGTGAGCCCTCAGCTCGAGAGGCACCAGGCAAGCAGAAGGGTGATCTCACTCAGTGAGGTCAGAGGACGCGCTCACCCTGGGAACAAAACCACACACAAACTCTCTGGGGCACCCGGATGAGCAAATGTGTGCAGAGAATCAGGACTGAGGAAGCACCATCGTTTGCTTTGATTTTGTGCAATTACAAGCAGGAAAGCAGAAACCAAGTGTGCCTCTGGGACGCCGGCCCCGCCCCCAGCAGCACCCCGAGCTGGACTCTACCTCCCAGAGAGCAAGGCGCTCTGACCTGAGGTGAGGGCTCCTGAAGACGGAGACGGCGCCCGCCTTTGATTAGAAGTTAGCCCCGCTGCTGTGCCACCCAAGGCCAGTCTAAAGCCAAACCCCAGATTTAATCACCCTTGCCTAGTCAGCATGTGCCCTATTGCTTGCACGTGGCCGGAAGCAGAGGGATTCTGAAGAGAATTACAAGAGGTCAAGTCCAGCAATGCTGCATCAGGGTGGGGGCGGGGCTGGCCCCTCTCCAGCCTCCCTACAGGCACAGGGCAGGCTGTTTACATCTCCCTGCTGTTTCTGTCACTTGCTAAGCCCCCACGGGGGAAATGAAAAATCTGAGCACGGTGGTGCATAAGTAATTTGGCCAGATGCCAGCAGTGGCCAGTGGCCGGCCACGCAAAGCTGGTGGTGGAATTTTGCCTTTATTTGGTACCGAAGGAAGAGAGGAAATGAGCAAGTGAGATGAATAGAAGCTAAGAATATCTTCTTGATGAAAAGCTCAACTTTCTTTTTGAATTTTGATTTTGGGTGGCTAAGGGTTTATTCTTACATTCTGGTGCCAATGAAAGACCCTCCCATAGCCCTCAGCACCCCGCTCCGGGTGTCTGATGCGTCCAACAGATGTCTCATATCAGGAACAGAGTGCTTGGCTGGCATTAAACAGAGACATATAAGGTGCAGACACACGGGCCTCACCAGGCCACATGCGCTCAGGAAGTTTACACTTGGGCATGTGAAGCGATTTAGCCTGCCCTGGTGTTAGCTTTTAGAAGGTGGTGGTGGGGGGGTTGGGGGGTTGGTGTTTTATTACTTATGTTCCTTGAAATGGGCCCCTTTTTTGTCCGACACGATATTCTGTGGGATCTGGTGGTTGTTCTGTTGTGAGAACAATTTGAAAGTTGGATTTCTTAATCTACTTTTCCTATTACCCCTGCGACAGCCACTACTTTCAAATTTACACATTGCTAAACTCCGAAGGTTTGTCTCATAAAACAAAGCGAATTCATCGAAAGGCAAAAGGAAATCTGAATCTTAGAGGAAAAGAAGCCCCCAAATCTTTTGTTTGCAAAGATAGGGTTAACTTTTTACCAAAATGACAGAGACCAGCTCTCCTGAAGCCACGTGGGCGTAGGTGCCAACTTGCCATGAGGTCTGACTCAAGCGATCGCGCCGTTCGTTAAGCTATCATGCAACGGGGACTCGCAGAGGTGCTGGGCCGTGGGACCCTGACCGGGCGCTCTCGAGTCAAAGGCGTCGCCCAGTGCCTCTGCAGCCGGACCCGCCTAACTGCAGCCCTCAGCCAGCAGGACAGAGACCCGAGGGCCCCCAGCGGGCCTGGTGGCCCCACTGATCACAGATCACGCTACAGATCCCTGCCACGCACAGGCTGGCAGCAGCAGGCTCAGATTTTTATTCCATCACAGCAAATGTGTTAATCACACTAGAGCCTCCAACTCAGCTCCTGTGTGGGTTGACAGCTCTGCCTATACAACAGAAGGTAATTTAGTTGAAAAGTGAAAAATGCCATTTACTTGGATGGATGGTGAGTCACGAAACTAGGACCTTAATTTGCACAGACTGTGAAAGGTCCTAGGAAATCCATCTTCTTTTTTCTCGCTGAAGGGCACAGAGGCCGACGTTCAGGGCCATAAGCTACTTAGTTGCAGCTGGGCCCAGAGCCCTGCCTCGAGCTGAGGACCGCGCCTGAGACCCGCCCTCAGCCCCGCCTCCGCTGCCTGGAGCTCCACCGCCAAGATGCCCACCAGGCTCGCTCCGACAAACGCGCGCACTGCTCACTCTTCAGAGGCTGAAGGCGCGTTTTCTCTATTCTTTCAGCCAGGGGGACGGTGATGGGTGGTTTCGGAACACCTGGACCCCTCGGCCATGTACGAAACCAGGGTGGAAGTGGGAGGAACCACCCCAGAGCACCTGTCCTTCCCAGCGATAAACACCTGTTCAGCAGTTAGTCAGAAATCCACGTGAGCTCCGAGGGATGACCCTCCAGCATGTGCCGTGACTTACATTTACTACTGATGCAGGAAACACTGGGTTGCATGTTTAATATATGTATGAAGTGAAGTGAAGTCACTCAGTCGTGTCCGACTCTTTAAGACCCCATGGACTGTAGCCTATCAGGCTCCTCCGTCCATAGGATTTTCCAGGCAAGAGTGCTGGGGTGGATTGCCATTTATAAAACATATAAAAAATTGGGGGCATAGTACCTTTTGGGTACCTTGCTGGTAGGCCCAATCAAAGAGACATTTTCTCTTTGAATATTACTTTTTATTTTGATTAATTTGGACTTTGTGAGCATTTTTTCTATGATTGCCATTATAATCCTATTTAAATATTAATAGCTATTTATTTTAGTAGAGTGTTTTCGATATCACCTATACAAGTGGTTTTGATTTGGAAAGAACTGAAGCCTAAAGTTTCCATTCTTGGTCTTTAAGCTGAGTGAAGGCACCGATTCAATCATTCAGAAACATTCCGGAGAGTCTGCCGGGTTTCAAACCCTCAACTCAGTGCGGCGGTCCACAGGAGACAGGACAGGTCCGCACTTGCCGTGACTTGCTGACGTCCCAGGAGTGCTGGGGGCTAGAGGGTCGCACGCGGGCACCAGGGCCGGCACCCTTGAGCACTGCTGGACTACAGGACACCGGACGACAGATGCCCGAGCGCTCCGACCCGCCCCTGCGCCCCAGGGGGACGGCGCTGACTCGCGGAAGCTGGACTTTACCTCCGCAGGAGGCGGAACCGCGGCGGCACCGGCCGGGTGTTCTGCCGCAGGTGGACCACAGTTACTCCGTGCAGAGACCTGGAAGGCTCACTTTTGAAGGCATTTCGTGACCTCAGTTTTCTGTGCAAAAAATCATCATTTTCCTTCTTTCTCCTGTTTTCAATTCAAAGATGTTCTTTTCGTAAAGTCCAAGGGGAAAGATCCAGTAAATGTCAAACAAACACACTTGGGAATAAAGCTGAAACCCGAAGCTAAAGCCGCATCTCAGGCGCCTCGGGGAAGCCATCCCGGCGGGCAGCGGCTCAGGTGTGCGGGGCTGGGAGCGGCGGCCACCTGGCCGCAGAGACACCGGCCGGTCCAGGGCCAGGCCCCGCCGTGGGCGGCCCGCTTGGGGCCAGGTGGTGGGCTGCAGCAGAGATCCCCACGTTTCCAATTTGGGGAACAGAAACACACCCCAAAGGCCGTAAACCTATCAGCTGGCCCTCCCCATCTAGCAACCACATCACTGGACACCCTTCCTGGTAGACGGCAGTTGTTTCAAGAGATTTCCAGAGAGAAGCAGGTTCAACCCCGGCTGCAGACCACTGAGGGAACAGCCAGAAGGCTCGGCCGGCGACTCTGGTGACCAGGAGGCGGGGGCTCGAAAGCGCAGAGCCGCTGCCCTCCTCCTCCTCCTGCCTCCAGCGCAGCTCGATCTCTGCTTTCTTTGGACTCACATAAGTGGAGGATTGTTGCGGCTCTTTGAACGGCACTGTCCTGCTTTCCTGCTCTCCTAGGTGATCGAATGCTAAAAGGCCGCCGGGCCCGGGCGCTTGGGCTGTGCACTGCCCGCCTCGGGTGCCCTTCGGCCCTCTGAGCTGAATACCAGACGCTTTACAAGCTCAGAGGGTCCATGTTGCCCTCTGGTCAGAGATGTGATACAGGCCCTCCTGTGAGCCCAGATAACTCTCCTGAGAGCAAAACGTGGGCTCCCAGGGGATCTTAAGTGCAAAACCTGGGCTCATTTTAAGAGGCAGTTGTGAATATAAGTATTAACATTTACTATCTCTCTTCCATTCTCCTTCTTAATAAATTCATCTTGTATCCCTTTCGTTCTGTATTTTTAAATGCTCAATTCCTTGTTACTCCCAAGATTAAATTCTGATTCTGCTACTTGACTCTTGGGGCACAGGGAGGGGGCCATCATTAAGGCCTTAGAACGGGGTTTCTGAGTCTGTGAATGGGGATGTGGCATGGGCCTCATGAAGTGGGGGGCACCTCTGGCCCTGCTTCGAGCTGCAGACCCCGCGCACCAGCTCTCTGTCGGCTGTCTCTCCGCAGTTTCATCATCTGACACACAAGCCTTTATTCTGTTTGTCTGCGGATCATCATGCCCCTCCCTTGAATTAAATGCCATGAGAACAGGGCTTCTCTACTTCCTCACTGCTGCATTTCCAGAACACACACCAGCAGTCGACACATTAAGGGCACAGATGTTTGTTGAAAGGATGAATGTGTGTTTCCAGCTCCTGTGGCTAAGGGCACATGGGACACACCCTCTGAGTGTCAGCAGCCCCAGCGCTGGCCCTGGAGGGTCACTGTAGAGGGTCTGCATTCTTGTTTACAACCCACAACAAAGAACAGTACTTTTTATTTGTGAAACAGCCTGTATTTATAGAGTAGCTCCTACATGGAACATCAGAGTGTATTTCACAACACATGTTCTGTAAACCACCAGCATCAGATGAACCAGGGGAGCTTTAGGACAAACTTGCTGCTGCTGCTGAGTCGCTTCAGTCATGTCCGACTCTGTGCGGCCCCATGGACTGCAGCCCCCCAGGCTCCCCCGTCCCTGGGATTCTCCAGGAAAGAGCACTGGAGTGGAGTGCCCCTGCCTTATGTCTATACAAATATATATATATGTGTGTATATATATAGAGAGAGAGAGACAGACAGACAGACGGAGAGATGTGATGTGTGTGGTGTGGATGTAGTTGGAGTCCCCCTTACTGAACCTAAATTCACCGTTGATGGGAACAATATCTTACTCTCTTTCATGGTGGTCTTAGTCTACGTAGGAATCACCAAATCTGTGTTCCTATTTACAAAGAATAGTGCTGGATACAGACGGTTTAAGCAGCAAAGTAACTCTTCCAAGGTTTAAGCAGCAAAGTATCTCTTCCGAAGGTGTAAGATGGGGGAAATATCTCCAAGGGCCAGAGCCAGGCCCCAAGCTCACGTGGCACTATCGCAGGGCCTCCCCGGGAAGGTGCTCCTGCACCAGCCGCGCGGCATCTGGAGGGCAGCCAAGTGCGGGGCGTCCCCCTGCCCCTCCCGGTAGGCTACCAGGTCTGGCTGAGAGCTGGGGTCACACTCCTGCAGGCTGCACCTGGGGCGCCTGAGACAGGAGGGTGTTCAAGGCGCCCCACAACAACAGGGGGCAAGGTCTGCACAGGAACTGAAGCACCAGGTGAAACCCTCACTGCTCAGGCCACGGAGCACTGCATGCAGCTGAACGCGTTCAGAGCGGCCTTCGCTGCTTTCCTCAAAGGGAGACAGCCATCCACATCGATGATGAGACGTGTACAAGCCAAATGCAGCCAACGGCCATGGTTTACATGTGGTGTGAGCCAATCTGAGAAATCAAGCAGCCCCATAAGTCAGAGTCACTAACTACTTGTTGCTAAATTAGACACGAGTTGTGTTTACCAACATCATAGGTTATCCTCTGTAGGAGTAAAGGAAACAGAGCTGAACATTTTGGACTGGTTAGAACTTTGCTAAAAATGCAAAGAAATTTTAAAAATATATTTCAGTAGGCATGTTTTCTTTCATGGTATTAACATATGAAAGCTGCAAGGCACAAAGAGTAAACGAAGTGCTTTGAATCCAGGAAGACAAGTCACTTCAGAATATGGGCGTCATCCTTTAGAATGTTTGGACTTTATGCAGTCATTCAGTTCATTGTTTACGTTTAGATTTTAAACTACAGGCTCAAGATTTCCATGTTTGAATGATACTGATACTGCTGATATGTACTTAGCACACCAATTCTTCAGACTCACCTGGGCTACCTCTGGTTCACTTTAAGGAAGTCTTTCCGTTCTCTCATTATTTGGGTGAGGAGAGTAACATTTCTACTAAGAATGTTAAAATTTCTGCTAAGAATAAAATGCTTTCTGTAATAACTGGCTGAGAAGAGAAGCAAAAGGCAAGGGAGAAAAGGAAAGATATACCCATTTGAGTGCAGAGTCCAGAGAGCAGCAAGGAGAGACGAGAGGGCCCCCTCAGCGATCAGTGCAAAGAAACAGAGGAAAACAACAGAATGGGAAAGACTGGAGATCTCTTCAAGAAAATCAGAGATGCCAAGGGAACATTTCATGCAAAGATGTGCACAATAAAGGACAGAAATGGTATGGACCTAACAGAAGCAGAAGACATTAAGAAGAGGTGGCAAGAACTCACAGAAGAACTGTACAAAAAAGAGCTTCATGACTCAGATAGCCACGATGGTGTGATCACTCCTAGAGACAGACATCCTGCAATGCAAAGTCAAGTGGGCCTTAGGAAGCATCACTACAAACAAAGCTGGTGGAGGTGATGAAATTCCAGTGGAGCTGTTTCAGATCCTCAGAGATGATGCTGTGAAAGTGCTGCACTGAATATGCCAGCAAATTTGGAAAACTCAGCCATGGCCACAGGTCTGAGAAAGGTCGGCTTTCATTCCAATCCCAAAGAAAGGCAATGCCAAAGAATGTTTAAACTACTGCACAGTTGCACTCACCTCACACGCTAGCAAAGTAATGCTCAAAATTCTCCAAGCAAGGCTTCAACAATACATGAACTGTAAATTTCCGATGTCCAAGCTGGATTTAGAAAAGGCAGAGGAACCAAAGATCAAATCGCCAATATTCACTGGATCACAGAAAAATTAAGAAAATTCCACAAAAATATCTACTTCTGCTTTATTGATTATGCCAAATGTAAACGAAGTGCTTTGAATCCAGGAAGACAAGTCACTTCAGAATATGGGCGTCATCCTTTAGAATGTTTGGACTTTATGCAGTCATTCAGTTCATTGTTTACGTTTAGATTTTAAACTACAGGCTCAAGATTTCCATGTTTGAATGATACTGATACTGCTGATATGTACTTAGCACACCAATTCTTCAGACTCACCTGGGCTACCTCTGGTTCACTTTAAGGAAGTCTTTCCGTTCTCTCATTATTTGGGTGAGGAGAGTAACATTTCTACTAAGAATGTTAAAATTTCTGCTAAGAATAAAATGCTTTCTGTAATAACTGGCTGAGAAGAGAAGCAAAAGGCAAGGGAGAAAAGGAAAGATATACCCATTTGAGTGCAGAGTCCAGAGAACAGCAAGGAGAGACGAGAGGGCCCCCTCAGCGATCAGTGCAAAGAAACAGAGGAAAACAACAGAATGGGAAAGACTGGAGATCTCTTCAAGAAAATCAGAGATGCCAAGGGAACATTTCATGCAAAGATGTGCACAATAAAGGACAGAAATGGTATGGACCTAACAGAAGCAGAAGACATTAAGAAGAGGTGGCAAGAACTCACAGAAGAACTGTACAAAAAAGAGCTTCATGACTCAGATAGCCACGATGGTGTGATCACTCCTAGAGACAGACATCCTGCAATGCAAAGTCAAGTGGGCCTTAGGAAGCATCACTACAAACAAAGCTGGTGGAGGTGATGAAATTCCAGTGGAGCTGTTTCAGATCCTCAGAGATGATGCTGTGAAAGTGCTGCACTGAATATGCCAGCAAATTTGGAAAACTCAGCCATGGCCACAGGTCTGAGAAAGGTCGGCTTTCATTCCAATCCCAAAGAAAGGCAATGCCAAAGAATGTTTAAACTACTGCACAGTTGCACTCACCTCACACGCTAGCAAAGTAATGCTCAAAATTCTCCAAGCAAGGCTTCAACAATACATGAACTGTAAATTTCCGATGTCCAAGCTGGATTTAGAAAAGGCAGGGGAACCAAAGATCAAATCGCCAATATCCACTGGATCACAGAAAAATTAAGAAAATTCCACAAAAATATCTACTTCTGCTTTATTGATTATGCCAAAGCCTGTGACTGTGCGGATCACAACCAACTGTGGAAAATTCTTCAAGAGATGGGAATACCAGAACACATTACCTGCCTCCTGAGAAATCTGTACGCAGGTCAGGAAGCAACAGTTAGAAATGGACATGGAACAACAGACTGCTTCCAAATTGGGAAAGGAGTATGGCAAGACTGTATATTGTCACCCTGCTTATTTAACTTAAAGGCAGAGTATATCATGCAAAATGCCAGGCTGGATGAAGCATAAGCTGGATTCAAGATTGCTGGGAGAAACATCAATAACCTCAGATACACAGATGATACCATCCTTACGGGAGAAAGTGAAGAAGAACTAAAGAGCCTCTTGATGAAAGTGAAAGAGGAGAGTGAAAAACCTGACTTAAAACTCATCATTCAAAAACCTAAGATCATGGCATCTGGTCCCATCACTTCATGTCAAATAGATGGGAAACTGGAAACAGTGGCTGACTTTATTTTTTGGGGCTCCAAAATCATTGCAGATGATGACTACAGCCATGAAATTAAAAGACGCTTACTCCTTGGAAGATAAGCTATGACCAACCTAGACAGCATATTGAAACGCAGAGACATTACTTTGCCAACAAAGTTCAGTCTACTCAAAGCTATGGTTTCTCCAGTGGTCATGTATGGATATGAGAGTTGGACTATAAAGAAAGCTGAGCGCCGAAGAATTGATGTTTTTGAACTGTGGTGTTGGAGAAGACCCTTGAGAGTCCCTTGGACTGCAAGGAGATCAAACCAGTACATCTTAAAGGAAATCAGTCCTGAATACTTATTGGAAGGACTGATGCTGAAGCTGAAACTCCAATATTTTGGCCACCTGATGGAAAGAACTGACGTTGGAAAAGACCCTGATGCTGGGAAAGGTTGAAGGTGGGAGGAGAAGGAGACGGAGGATGAGATGATTGGATGGCATCACCAGCTCGATGGACATGAGTTTGTGCAAGCTGCAAGAGCTGGTGGTGGACCGGGAGGCCTGGCGTGCTGCAGTCCATGGGGTCGCAACGAGGCAGACATGACTGAGCGACTGAACTGAGCTGATTCCTGGGTCACTGAACACTGTCATGTTTCAATGCAACATTGATTCCAAGGCAATAAATTCAGTATGTCAAGCCCACAGAATTATATCATCAATTATTAGTGAAAGCAGTTGATGTGTTTCCATTTTATTATGTTGAAATTTTTATGGAATCATCTAAGGAGACGTTTGGGGGCTTCCCTGGTGGCTAAATGGTAAGGAATCCACCTGCCAGTAAAGGAGACATGGGTTTGATCCCTGGGTCGGGAAGATTCCCCGGAGGAGATAACGGCGACCCACCCTAGTATGCTTGCCTGGGAAACCCCATGGACAGAGGCGCGTGGTGGGCTACTGTCCATGGGATTGCAAAAGAGTTGGACATGACTTAATGACTAAACAATAACAAAGGAGATGTTTTAGCCTCTAGTAGAGGAAATCTGGTACACTGAAGATAGGTTCTTCAATCAAATGGTCAATGCTATTCAATATGGATTTCCAATCAGATGCTGAGTCTCCACCTGCCAAGGAAAAGCACTGATGTCTGGATAAGCAAGAAGTGTTCAGGAGAAACCCTTGAACAAAATGAAAGATTCATGATTTCTTTTCTGTTGTTGTTTTTAGTTCTAGAAGCTCTTAAAAGTCTTCATAGAGCCGTTCAACTTCAGCTTCTTCAGCGTTGCTGGTTGGGACATAGACTTGGATAACTGTGATATTGAATGATTTGCCTTGGAAACAAACAGAGATCATTCTGTCATTTTTGAGACTGCACCCAAGTACTGCATTTCAGACTCTTTTGTTAACCATGATGGCTACTCCATTTCTTCTAGGGGATTCTTGCCCACAGTTGTAGATATAATGGTCATCTGAGTTAAATTAGCCCATTCCAGTTCATTTTAGTTCACTGATTCCTAAAATGTCAATGTTCATTCTTGCCATCCTGTTTGACCACTTCCGATTTACCTTGGTTCATGGGCCTAACATTCCAGGTTCCTGTGCAATATTGTTCTTTACAGCATCAGACTTTACCTCCATCACCAGCCACATCCACAACTGGGTTTTGTTTTTGCTTTGACTTGGCCTCTTCATTCTTTCTGGAGCTATTTGGTGATGGAATTCCAGCTGAACTATTTCAGATCCTAAGAGATGATGCTGGTAAAGTGCTTCACTCAATATGCCAGCAAATTTGGAAAACTCAGCAGTAGTCACAGGTCTGGAAAAGGTCAGTTTTTATTTCAATTCCAAAGAAAGTTCAAACTACTGCACAATTGTACTCATCTCACATGTTAGCAAAGTAATGCTCAAAATTCTCCAAGCCAGGCTTCAATAGTATGTGAACCGTGAACTTCCAGATGTTCAAACTAGATTTAGAAAAGGCAGAGGGATCAGAGATCAAACTGCCAACATCCATTGGGTCATAGAAAAAAGCAAGAGAGTTCCAGAAAAACACCTACTTCTGCTTCACTGACTGCGCCAAAGCTTTTAATTCTATGGATCACAACAAACTGGAAAATTCCCCAAGAGGTGGGAATCCCCGACCACCTGTCCTGCCTCCTGAGAGATCTGTATGAGGTCCGGAAGCAACAGTAGACCTGGACGAGGAGCAGCAGACTGGTTCCGAATTGGGAAAGGAGCACATGAAGGCTGCATCTGTCACCCCGCTTATTTAACTTGCATGCAGAAGGTGCCATGTGAAATGCCAGCTGGATGAAGCACAAGCTGGAATCAAGATTTCCATGAGAAATATCAATATCAACCTCATATAACACCACCCTTATGGCAGAAAGCAAAGAGGAACTGAAGAGCCTTTTATGAAAGTGAAAGAGGAGTTTAAGATGGCTTAAAACTCAACATTCAGAAAACGAAGATCATGGCATCTGGTCCCATCCCTTAATGGCAAATAGATGAGGAAACAGTGGAGACAGTGACAGACTATTTTCTTGGGCTCCAGAATCTCTGCGGATGGTGATTGCAGCCATGAAATTAAAAGACGCTTGCTCCTTGGAAGAAAGCTATGAGCAACCTAGACAGCATATTAAAAAGCAGAGACATTACTTTGCCAACAAGTGTCTGCCTAGTCAAAGCTATGGTTTTTCCAGTGGTCATGTATGGATGTGAGAATTGGGCTATTAAGAAAGGTGAGCACTGAAGAATTGATGCTTTTGAGCTGTGGTGTTGGAGGAGACTCTTGAGAGTCTCTTGGACAGTAGGGAGATCCAACCAGTCCATCCTAAAGGAGACCAGTCCTGAATATTCACTGGAAGGACTGATGCTGAAGCTCCAATACTTTGGCCGCCTGATGGGAAGACTGACTCAGTTGAAAAGACCCTGATGCTGGGAAAGACTGAAGGTGGGAGGAAAAGCAGATGACAGAGGATGAGACAGTTGGATGGCACCACCGGCTTGACAGACACGAGTTTGGGCAAGCTCTGGGAGTTGGTGGTGGACAGGGAGGCCTGGTGTGCTGCTGTCCATGGGGTCACAACGAGTCAGACACGACTGAGTGACTGAGCTGAAGTGTTTTATTTTCAAGTGTATAAAATATCAGAGACAGAGAGAAAGCGGACAAGAGAGAGAAAGAAAAGGGGTGCTGTGTTTGTCTCTCTGTTTACATGAAATGTGTACAAACAGACCCCTGGAGAGTCTCCAAACACTTAGGAGGCAAGTGGGGTGTGAGGAGTGTCCTGATTTACTCCCTTACATCAAAATAAATTCTCAGTGAAACACAGTGGAAAGGTGTTTTCAGATCACTGGTGTTGTTCAGCAAAATTTTTTATAATATACTGTATCATAATGTACTTTCAGATATGAATTAGTGAAGATTAGCCATTGACGCAGCATAATAAGTAACTGTTTATATTATTTAAAAAAGATCCAGGAGAGAAAAATGCTTGCAAGCAAAGGAATATCTGGCTATAAATTCCCTAGATTAAGCCCTTCGGTCAGCAGACAGACTGAATCTGAACACCAATCAAAGCTCTACTTGGCAGAAAGGAGAAATTAACAGTGGTTGCTATGGCAACACAGGGAGCCTGAGGGTCTGGGGCCCCTGCATTAAGGCGGGTGACAGTGCAGCTGACCCTCACCTGATGCACATCATCCTGTCTCAGAAGGGCTGGGCCACACAGGACCAACGTGTTTACATAAATTATTGAATACATTAAGAAATGAACTAACAGAAAACACTAAATATATGTAAGACAGATGAATTTTGTTGACCATCAGTCGCCACTGAGATTTCCCAGATATCCTCAGCTTGAAAACTCACTCCACCTGATGTCGGTGCCCAGGGGTCCTAGCAAGCTCTGGAGACCGCGGAGCTCGCTGCCCTCAGCCTCCTGTTGTCCGAGGTGCTCAGACCCTGAAGCTCCAGCTCACGGACGGTGAAGGCAAGGCCGCCACCTCCGGCTGCTGCTGCGCTGTGAGAGGCGTGGCCCAGCCCCCTGCCCATCATTTGCCCAGCTGGTCCCCATGAACACCGACATCCACTCAAATATTCGACTCTTGTGTTTACAAAATAAGCCTGTATATTCATCTTGTTTACATAGTTATATTTAAAAGGTCACCATAAGAAATTAGGAGTCTAGTGGAAGAGTACAGTTGCAGACATCCAAAACCGTGATCCAGGCCTCAAATCTACCACTTAACAGGCTGTGCGCTCGTAAGAAAAATGGATTTCCAAGAACTCTCTGAATGCGTCCCTATGAAGGTGAGGGCATCAGCATGGACTAGCAATCTTCAATCTTCATTAAGCAGTGAAATCCGTTAATTTTTTCCAAAGTGTGATGTTAAGCAGAAGCTCAGTTTGAAAATGAAAGAGTTGTCCCAGGTTAGAGGCCCTGCCGTCAGAGCCCAGATATCCCAGCCCATCGTGGGCTCCTGGAGGCTCCTGAAAGGCCGATTCTAGTTTCAGTGCAAGTAGACGTGATTGTCTCAAGTAACTCAACAACAAGAAAAACACATGGGGTTTTCCACACAAAGACACGGAAAGCACAGACATAGTGCTCTCTCTAAAATGAAGATGTCTCAGGTTCTTGATGAAGATACAAGGAAGCTGTAACTTATGAAGAGAATCACCCAGGTTAGCAGCAAGAGGGCCTCAAGCTGCAGCGGTTGGTCGTGGGGAAGGTTATTTCACTGATAAAGTAACGTGTATTAAGGCTGAGTTTGGTTGCATGGGGCTTCCCCTGTAGCTCAGCTGGTAACGAATCTGCCTGCAGTACAGGAGACCCTGATTGGATTCCTGAGTTGGGAAGATCCCCTGGAGAAGGAACAGGCTACCCACTCCAGCGTTCTTGGATTTCCCTGGTGGCTCAGCTGGTAAAGAATCCGCCTGCAATGCAGGAGACCTGCGTTCAGTCTCTGGGTTGGGAAGATCTCCTGGAAAAGGGAACGGTTACCCACTCCAGTATTTTGGCCTGGAGAATTCCTGGACTATATAGAACACGGAATCACAAAGAGTCAGACATGATTGAGCGACTTTTCACTTTCTTTCTTCCCTTTCTTTCACTTTTGGTTACATGGACCAGGACACACAACTTGCAATGGTTTGACCACATA
Source organism: Madoqua kirkii (assembly GCA_006408675.1). Lineage (NCBI taxonomy): Eukaryota > Metazoa > Chordata > Mammalia > Artiodactyla > Bovidae > Madoqua > Madoqua kirkii. Next base: position 10,187 of record SJYC01041386.1, on the reverse strand, counting down.
GAGAATTATATTTTGCATAAAATAAGCAGGTGCCGTTAGGCAACCTAACAGATAAACAGCAAATCCACAATATCACCAGCCTCCCACCGGCCTTTTGCTTCACACACTCTAGACTTGGCAAGGTTCTCTCGGCCAGCAGGAAGCCCACCCAAGGGAGGGCGAGAACACCCTTCACTGTCACCCCCTGCTCCCTGCCTGAGAGGTCACCCGAGCTGACCCGTCTCTCCCGAACCCAGGTCTTCTGCAGTGTTCTCACCCTCATCGCTCCGGGTGTGGGAGCTGGAGGCCCTGTGGTTTCCCGCGGCCTGCCTCTAGTCATCCTGGCACTGACTGTGCCCTCCTAAGTCTGGTGACTGATGAGTGTGGTCAGATCCGTGCTCTCACAGAGTGCCCCCTTTGGGCAGCCAGTCCCCCAGCACTCTGCTCTGCAGGGCCTCACGCTCCCTCACCTGCATTGCCTTCAGTTCAGAAATCCAGGGTCGCAAACAAAGTGAAGGCCGGAGGCGGCTCCTCGCAGTCCAGTGGCCTAGTCCCTTGAAGGCTAGAACTTGCTGACCTGCATATGCTCTGCGGCAGCAGAAACAGGAACAGAGCTACGCCACACGGGAAGCCCTGGGCATCAGCATCTTCGGTCACTGCATTGGGAAGACTCTCCACCGGGGAATGAGGACAAACCCCGAGTCCAAGGCAGCCAGTGCGAGACCAGGACAAAACATCCAGACAAAACGACCGAGGTGCCAGCCTGACATCCCGGAGCACTGCCCTGGCTCTGTGTGCGTGGGCGTGTGCCTCACACGTGTACACGTGCATACGCGTGTGTGTGTATATGTTTAGCCCCCTTTGAGTTTCCTGTTATTGTTTTAAAGATCATCGCTAAAGCCTTCGTTCTCAGCTTTTAGGTCCGCTGAAGCCAAGCAGGACAGTCTTGATGGTGGTCTGAACAGACCGTGCGAGTGATCAGCCTTGAAGGCAGCACGCAGAGGCCTGGATGCTGAGGTCGGGACGGGGCTGAGTGGCAGCAGCTCACTGCTGGAGCGGGAGGGCAGGGGGATTATTCACTGCGAGAGTCAGAGGGCAGTGTGTGCGCTTCCCGTGGAACCAGTGGATAAGCAGGAAAATGCCGAGAAATGATTCCCTTGCCCTGTGGGAGGAGAGAGCTACGGGGATGCAGGCCACACCCAGACATCACAGGCAGTTTAGATCATCTAACGGGTTTAGTATAACGTAAGGGGCTGCTTTGAACCTCTAAGGTGTGCAGGATCACCAGGTCTCACTGAAATGTAGACGCGGATCTCGGTGAAGGGTGTGGAGGCGGTTATGCCAAGGGGGTGCCATGCTGGCCGGTGACCCGAGGCACCACCTGCGCCTGGGGTCCAGCGCCAGCCCAAAAACGGCTTCAGGAACCGTCTCCTTGGAGAGGAAAGGACTCAAGGCCTCGTGCCGAGGGTGGTTTTTTTCTGTTTGAAGCTTGTTTATCATCTGACCATTATAAGTCAACATTTTTGGAAAGGACAGTGTATACATAGAGAATGTGGCATAATGAGCGAGTGGTCTCTCCTTGACTGTCAAGATTTTCCAGCAAGTGACGATGAATGAGGAGGAGGAGGAGAATAAGCCTGACAGCAGTGAAGATGCGTCCTCCCTGACTACGAGGAAGGGCTGCATCGCACTCCTGCGGGCTCTTTCAAGCCCAGGTTCAAGTTTAGCCGGAGTCCGCTTGGAGGTAATGAGGCTTAGAAATGCAGAATTCCACAGTGGCACACATGAAGCCTTTGTATATCTGTAGATACCAAAGTTCTTACATAGCTTATTATAATTTAAATATAAGGATTAAAATAACTATTGTAAAAATGTAACGAAATAATCAAAAGAATCCTAAGGCATCCAAGATTGTTTTAAAAATCTATTTCTACTTAGTGAAATAAATTTAAATTTGCAAAAAATTATAATGAATATCAATTTTCCTCATTTAAAAAAAGTATATATTTCTTTAAAAATAAGCAGACTCTTTAAATAACAAACACCCTTAACATGTTTAGGATTCAACTCAATTTAAATTTCACCCATGTTCTCAGGAATATACATAAGTAATTACAAGCATATTCTCAGGGTCAGCTCTATGAAAATACTTCCTAAAAAATAAGCTAGTTATTTAGATGGCATTTCTACAGATGCCAAACATTTGAAAGCATAGAAATGATTGAGACCATTATTCACTTTTCATATGAATGTTCTTGCCTTTTGTAGAGTGGATGTCATCATGCTATATATCAGTTTCTCAAAATTGCATTTTAAAAGATGGAGGAAATTATAATTACTAAACCCCTACATATGGGACTATTCTTTCACAAACCTGCTAATCGTAAGGGTTCAAATAAAAGTCAAAAGTGTAAAGAGCTGTTTTACTTTCTGCACATACAAATTATATTAGGAAAAAGCTAGACCCAGTTAAGCTGTGACTTTGGAATTGAAACAAATTTGTTCCCACCATTTCTATCGCTCTAATATGTGACAGTAAGAATGGAACGTCTTCCTCCTGCGGAAGGCACGTGGAATTCACCTGTTTGTTCATCAGGGTCTCAGTAGGAGCACAGTTAGGAAGCAAGAAATGCTGCCAACCACCTAAAACAGGACGTCAGTTAATCTTCTCAAAAACGTCCTTTGAAAACTGCTTCTTGTTATCACTTCAACTAGGAATGCTTTTAAAATTGCACCAGTCAATTCTAGGTTGTTCCAACACAGATCTCCATTAGACTGGTTACATCCTCATCAATGCCACGGTATTGATAACATTTAATCAGGGCCTGCCTGAAGGAAGTCCCATAACCAAGATTCTGAACAATGCAAACTGGATTTACTTTTCGCTATTTATATCCAGTTACTACTTTATAACATAAATGCAATACGATGCTAAACAAAGTGCCCCTTCTAAGGTGCTGTCTCTTCTCAAACTCAGATGGTCCCACTCTGTGCGGGAAACCCTGCTGCCACGGGCTTAACCTCTGCTGTACAGGACACTGTTCACATTTCTGCGGCGGTGGCGAGCGGCCAGGTGTGTGGCCGTGTCCCTTGCTGCAGAGCAGGATACGCCTTTGTTTATACTTTTTTGTTGCCTGTTTTTTCTAAGTGGCTAACATTTCCTCTTAAGCCAAGAAGTGAGAACTTGGCCTTTGCACACTGCAGCATTCCCAGATCGGCTAAGACTGCATCCACACGCGGTGGGCGCAAGGCCGGTATCTGCTGGATGGAAAGACGCATAAGCTAATGGGGGCTCAAGTTCACATTTGGTCTTTTCACTGTATTTTTAACGCACGTGGAGAACCTTGCCTCACTGGGCATGCTGACCTCATGATGAAACAAGAAAGCAGAAGAGGCAGTTCTCTCAGGCAGCCGAGACTCTCCTTACTTTCCAGCCTCGTCTCCGCGCCCTCATTCTGGGCTTTGTCCTTTTCTCATGTCTACTGCCATTTCCATTCTTCAGATTTCTGTTCAAACGACACTTCTTCAGAGACGATTTCTCCTGCCACCTTGTGAAACACAGGTTCCCTTCCACATCTTGTGACCATATCTTTCTCAGAATTTCTTTCTTTCCTTCTTTGGAGCCTCTCGTAATTTGCGTTTTTACTCAGTCATCTGTTATCTGGCAGGAGAGCAGCGCTGGGCAGGGGCCTGATGTAGTGCTGGACAATCAGTGAGGTTCACAGTGAGGTCCATGGTGTGAGGTTCACGACGAGGTCCATAGTGAGGTCCTTGGTGTGAAGTCCATGGCGTGAGGTCCATGGCGTGAGGTCCACGGCGTGAGGTCCACGGTGAGGTCCATGGTGTGAGATCCACGGGGTGAGGTCCATGGTGTGAGGTCAATGGGGTGAGGTCCACAGTGAGGTCCATGGTGTGAGATCCACGGGGTGAGGTCCACGGTGTGAGGTTCATGGTGTGAGGTCCACAGTGAGGTCCACAGCCCCGCAAAGGACAGCTGCTGCCTGGAGGGAGGGTTGAGTGAAAGAATGAACTGTGGGCCTCTTCACTGGGCCATCTGCCACTGGCAAACTCTCTGAATCTGTTTTTTATATACACCCCAGCAGGATCCATGTAAAATATAAACCTGAGAACCCTGCAAACATTTATCACAGACCACAGGAGAGAGTCCACAGAACTCAGGATGGCCTTGTCTCCATTTCTCCAGAGAGGAACTCCTCAGATTTTCTAGGACTTATAACAGCTGAAGGTGTCAGTTAAAGTTTCTCCACGAGCATTCACCCTGCCTTCCTAGAAGTATAGCCCTGTTTGTGTCTGATGCCACTGAAACTGAGCTCCATCAGGACCAGGGGTCAGCCTGCATCTGATGGGCACCACATATCCCAGATGCCCTGTCTGATGGGTCGCATCATAAAAGCGGCAAAAGCAAAAGTGCTGCCACGCCCGAATGCCCCACGATCACGAGTAAGGGGCAGGCGGTCTAGACACAGAGCGCCCCTGCGCGCTCATGCCCCAAGCCGACCACACACGCGTCTCTCTCACCTGGCAGCGGGGCTTGCGCTGCCTCCGATTAGGGCAGTAGCCCTCGCCCGCTGGGCTGCGGGCTGCGTGCCAGCTGGTCACACGGGCTGCTAACAGCTCTGGATGTTTCAGTCCACTTTCTAACTATAATTTTCCGTGCAGCTGTGAACGAGTCACCAAATTCTGCTGCCCCAGACACTGTAGGATTTGGATGACGCTCTACTTCACAGCGTATTGTAAGAAGTGCAGACAAAAAGACTTTTGGAGAGGGACTCAGGAATCAGATTGAGCCGAGCTCTCCACGCCCCTGGGCCCCCTGGTCCGCAGCCTGCTCCCAAAAGCCTCTCACACTCCAGACCCCTGTGGCTTTGTGCGCTCACCTGGCCTTGGACACACACATCCCTCATCCCCACGGACAACCCCCGTCATTCAAGTGCACTTCAAATATCCCTTTCCCTGCAAAGTCTTATGAGATAGCTTCAACTGGAGACAATGTTTTCTTATTAACAGTATATTAGTAGATGGCTCCCCACTCCAGTACTCTCATCTGGAAAATCCCATGGATGGAGGAGCCTGGTGGGCCGCAGTCCATGGGGTCTCGAAGAGTGGGACACGACTGAGCAACTTCACTTTCACTTTTCATGCACTAGAGAAGGAAATGGCAACCCACTCCAGTGTTCTTGGCTGGAGAATCCCAGGGACAGGGGAGCCTGGTGGGCTGCCAGCTATGGGGTCACACACAGTCAGACACGACTGAAGCGACTCAGCAGCAGCAGTCTAGCTTTACCATATGATCAGATACTTTCTAAAGGGATGTCTCCTCTGTCCATGGGATGCTCCAGGCAAGAATACTGGAGTGGGTTGCCATTTCCTGGTAAGTATTTAAGTCGTGCTTTATGAGTATCTGTCAGAAAAATTACATAAAAATAATGCCTTTATTCATATTTTCAAATGTATTTACTTTGTATGCACAGTGTTCCCCATCTGACGTCAACACTGGCTATCTAAAAGGGCTCCTGGCTGCAAGAGGACACAGAGAAGTAATGCAGGGCATTTCGGGAACTGAATGGAGTGAGTGAGGTTAGTGCCGTGAAAGGAAGAAGCACAGATGCGAGGCCCAGGCAGGTGGGGGCTGGGGGTTCCCAGAAGATCTGCCATCTGACTTGGGAATGAGCTATTCAATGAAAGTGGGGAGTAGAAGGAAGTGCTTCTGCACAAAAAGAGCAGCTTGGGTGAAGGTCCGGGGGCGAGACTTCCTGAAGCGCAGCCCTTGAGGCTGGAGTCTCCTTCAGGGAGCCCAGCGAGCCCTACAGCCCTGCCTCTCTTCCTGGAGCCTGGCACTGGGCAGCAGGGGGCTGTCTGCTGGCATACGTTCTGCCCTGCTCCACTGCCCACCAGCGGGCACAGGGACCCTGACCCGAGGCCAGGGGTTAGGAGCTGTTGCTTCCTGAATTCCTTAAGGGAAAGAAAACAGGGCTTAGGTCTCTGAAGAGAGCATGCTCCTGCTGCTCACACTGACCTGAACCCGCTGTGAGGGGACAGGCTGGCGTGTTTGGGGGGCGCTGCCCTCGGGGACTGGGCGGGGCCCATGAGCCAGAGCCTGGCCAGCTCCTACCACCCGCCAGGCCAGAGGCAGAGGGCCCAGCGGGGCCTTCCGCCCGAAGAAAGGCAGACCCTGAGGACAGCAGCAGAGGCCACGCCGCTCCTCATGGTAGACCCAGACTTGAAAGAAGGTTTACTGCATTAAGCCACTGAAATACAAGGGCTGTCTGTTAGAGAAGTTGTCTTACGTTAAAAAGCACTGCTTGGTTTGGGAATATCTTTGGACTATGGCGCCTTTTTGGCCCATTGGAATTGCCTGCTGCTGCTCTGCGACCCCAGAGACGGCAGCCCACCAGGCTCCAGGGTCCCTGGGATTCTCCAAGTGAGAACACTGGAGCGGGCTGCCATTTCCTTCTCCAATGCATGAAAGTGAAAAGTGAAAGTGAGTTCACTCAGTCCTGTCCATCTCTTTGCAACCCCACAGACTGCAGCCCATCAGGCTCCTTCACCCATGGGATTTTCCAAGCAAGAGCACTGGAGTGGGGTGCCATTGCCTTCTCCTTGGAATTGCCTATGTAACCTCAATCATTACACACATCTCTTTTGATCAGGATGTTTGATCTCCTGCAGAAAAAAGTATCCAGAAAATACTAACAGACTGATATGGGTATATCACTTTGTTCCTCAGCAAGACTACAGTCTGTGTAGATATTCCCATGAGCGAACCTGACTGTTTACAGACTTGAGACATATTTGCCAAATAAGGAGGTCTTTTTTTGATGTGGGGTGTTGCCATCAAAAGGTACCAGAGTGTTACCTCTAAGGACAGAAACTCTCACCAAGCCTCAAGACACTTTCTCTAGCTGGGTTTTATAATTGAACCAGTTCCAAGGAACAAGGTAACGTCCACACTCCCTTTAAGCTTTGCCCCTGAGGGGAGGAGTCCCCTTCAGCCGGGTCCTGGGGGTGCCCTCTTCAGCCCTGGACAAAGATCTGAGCAAGAATCAGTCAGCGACATCATCAGGGGCCCTCGGGCCCCATCCTTTCTGGACCAGCATGAACGCGGCTCTGCGGACTGAGAACTGGGCACTGAGGAATGGAAAGCAGGGGGACGGCCTACGTACCTTTAGAACACCAAGCTCCCTTCTCATATCTGAGGCGAAGAACTACGTGGAAGCTGTTTCGTTAACCAAAATACACTGCTAGGTAGGATTGTTATTTCTATGTACATATAACAACGTTATTTGTATTACATTTGTACTAAGAAGGTCGGTCCTGTTAGAAAGTTTGTCTTCCTAAATGCATAGTTCCTAGTACATGCCTAGCATACTAACATCATATTAATAGTGAAAATAACGGAGCTGATAAAAGCTAAACATTAAACAATATTTCATTATAGCACACAATGTTATCCTTTATGAAAGGTAATTGTTTTTTCCCTAATAAGAGTTTAGTTAGACTATTAAATGATAAGCATAATGGTTGAACAAATGTAACAATTCATTTTGAAACATTTATTTAATTAACATATACCTACTTTAGAAGCCTTTGAAGTTAGTTAATAGTTAAATAAAATATATTCCTTTTGGAGGGAAAGAGAAAATTGATGTAGCTGAAACACTGGAGTTTTACACTGTTTACAAAAAAACATGCTTCCATCTCACAACGTACATCTACAGTAAATATAAGTTAGATGCAGCCCTTCCTTTTATGACCCAATATTGCTTTCTCAAAAAACTAAATCAAGTCTAGCAAAATAAATTGCTTTTGTTGTTGTTGTGTAATTTTCTCCCTTGTCTTTTCTGGGCACTTCAGAGCGGAAAGCTGTTCACTTTCTAAAGGAGGGAACTAAATTTCTTAATATGAATATATCACCTCTTCTTGCCTAAAAACAGATGTGAAATTTGTAGAGATTATTTCAGTGAATTATCTTCAGCTTTTTGTAGGAAACTTCCATTTTGTTGTTTTTAAACTTTGTTGGTAACCATCATAGAGTTACACTTAGACTTCAGAATTTAGACTTCAGAAACCACCCAGTCCAACCAGCATTTCACGCAAAAGACAGGGGAGAGTTTAAACAATTTGCAAATACAACTTCACATTTTGTGAAAGTGAAAAGTTGCTCAGTCATGTCCGACTCTTTGCAGCCCAGCAGGCTCCTCTGTCCATGGGATTCTCCAGGCAAGAATCCTGGAGTGAGTTGCCATTTCCTTCTCCAGGGGATCTTCCTGACCCAGGGATTGAACCCAGGTATCCCACATTAGGGGCAGACACTTTAACCTCTGAGCCACCAGGGAAGCCCCTTAATTTAGCCAATCAGATGTGTTAACAGTCTCTACAATACACATATTTCTGGTGATTGGAGAGCTCCAGAAAGTTAATTCTGATAATACCACAAGTGGAAAAGCTCGGTAGAGATTCTAAATCAGTGCACTCTTAATTATTAAGTTGAAAAAGTTTGTTAAAAAGGGTCATCCAAACTGAGGGTACGGAGTCATTTCAGCCTGTGAAAAACGTGGGTGAGCTAACACACGAGCTGTCTGAGCCTCCACTGGCAGAGCTCATGAGTCTGAAGATCCACTAAATTCCAGTGCTGTCGCTGTTGTTTATACATCGAAGTATCTAATGCTGAGCTCAAGTGCTGGCATATATATAATTGATAGAAAGATTCATTCAAGAGCTCCATTTGTCTGTCCCATTTAAAAACTGTAAAATAAACAACGACAACGGTGATTACTATCAAGGCTTCTCTGGTATAATTTGGGGTGCAGTGGAAGATAGTTCTTACTGGTATTTTTTAGAAAAATATCTAGCTTTTGATATGGTAAGATATAGAAAGATTGTATGCAAATTTTAAATGAGGTTGGGCTAATTTCTTTTTTCATTGCAGCAAGATGTTTTTCCAAAACCAGGTTTACACCAAAATATTTTTTCACAGAAACGTCACCCGCTTCCACTCTGCTGGAGAGGAGTCCAGGCGGGCGCTGCACAGGGCTGCTGCTGGGAGCTGGCTGGGAAGGTGCGTCGCTAGGCGGTGCTCTCCCTGGAGCGGCGTGAGCTCCGTCTACTCACAGAAGGGGGAAAGGAAAACTACCTCTTTTATCTGCCTCAGAGCAGTTTGATGTGAGCCTTTTCTTTTCTAGAGTACTCCTTGACAGATAGTTCACGTCTTAGCCATATTGCTTGGAGAAAGAAAAAGTTCACTGAGAAATCAAACCGTCTCCTTCAAACACAGACCCCCCACACGTGTGTGTGCAGAAGGCGGCGGTGCGTTTAGATGACCACGATTTTTCAGCTCTATTCTGTCCATCCTACCCGACTCCGCCAAACACTTTCCTGAGGACTCCGACCTCCGGGAGGGAGCGAGAGGAAGCGACGCGGAGATCCGCGCGAGTCCGGCCGGGGTCGCCGCGCGCCCGCAGCGTCCCGGGCGCATCCAGCCGGCCGGCGGCCGCCGCGCTCGCGGCCGAGGTTTCCATTCCCGCCGCCGCGCTCCCTGAAGGTACTGCGCCAAGAATACCTTTCCCAACCAGATCGCTGGTTTGGAGGAAGTCCAGCTCTTGCCCAGAAAGAGCCAATAAAATGGGAAAATGCGCAACTGATTGATAATACATTTTACAAGAAGCAAAATTAGAGGCGGTGAGCTGCTGCGCTCTCAGATGGGCCTGCCTACACCCTGAAACTTTCTGCGAGACGCGGGCCTGGACGGAGGGCCCGGGAGCGCTCCCGAGGGCGTTGCCGAGGGAGCCGGCGAGCCCGGGGCCGAGGGTCCAGCGCGCCTCGTCCGGGGGCTCGCCGGGCGGGTGAGGGTGGCAGGGGCCGCCGCCGTCCAGCCAGGGGGCTGTGTCCGGGGGCCCCAGCGCTCACCCAGACCCTGCCCTCCCCGCCGCGCCCCGCACCGGCCCGGTGCGAAGCGACCTCGGCCCCGGGAGTGGTCCCCAGCCTCGCCTGCAGATCCCCCCAAACACACAGACTCCCGTTGACTTATTAAATGTGAGGCAATCAGGCAGCTCCTTTTTTAATAGCCCGAGATCTACATTTAGACAAAAACAGATCCGAGTTCCTGGTAAAGGCGTTTCTTCTCATCCTGTCATAAGTGACAGGAACGGAGGGAAATAGACTGGGGGAGAGAAGGGGGGTGAAGGGGA